>JAMZAV010011561.1:0-41148 GCA_024449915.1 Sweltsa coloradensis | reverse complement strand
GTCAAATCCACCCCCCTTTTTACCACTCCTTTCCCCTCCCCCTAAAATACTTCCTAAAAAAATTACACAGTCTTTACTCCTTAACCCCCCCAATACCCCAAAATTGTCTCTACCCTTTCCCCCTTACCCCTCCTGCATGGGCCCCCCGCCTGGTCATTTAAGATTCTCAGCAACCCTGACAAAAAGTCTCCCAAAGTTCCCTACCCCCTCCTTAACTAAGTGAAAATCCGTCCCTTGCCAAGAATCTTCTACCTACCCTTGATTGCTATTTACAAAAAACCACCCTGCTCATCACACCATCAGCCACACACTCATTCACCTCATCTATTAGCTTCCCTCCTAATCCCTCTCCCATCCTCCCTATCCAGAATACCACCCACAACCACCCTTGCCGGGCCTATACTTCCCTGCACCCACTGTCACTAACTCCTTCACCCTCCCTGCCACTCCCTTGCATTCACACCCGCACCAAGATCATTTGTACCCACATTCAGCATCACTACACTCACTCTCTCACTACCCCTTCACGCCTAACAATCTCAGTCATTTCACTCCCCTCTAATCCCACCATACACCTCAACCTCCCCACCACTTGCCTGCCACTCCCGAGCTGCCCCCCTAATCATTAAATCCCCCATTAGTAGTGTCTCCCTGTGTTGGCCCATCTCCCCACCATTCCCTACTCTTACCCTTTCCTAACGTTTCCCTCGCTAACATGCCAAACACTCAAATCAGCTTCCTTACTTCCCCCATTCGCTTTCCCCCTTCCCAACATTCAACCAAACCTCATTCTCTACCAGCTCACCCCCTTGCATCACCCCCCCCCCTATACCAAGAAAACTCTCCTACTCCATCAGCCCCTGCACCCTCTACCCCCGTGTCTAACACCCCCCAGAACCTGAAACTAAACCTAAACTTAGGCCTACACCCCCAACTTCACTCACACTCACCCCTTATTTTCCCCCATAACCTGCTCACGAACACTCAAAACTCCCACAATCCCTAAGCACATCCCCCTTGCATCCAGTCCCTAGGGCCTAGGCCTACTTCCCTACTCCTCAGGCACTCTAGTTCCCTTCTTCACATCCTGTACATCCTTCACCATCTGATCCCATTCATCCTTTCCCCACAGACACTCGTCCAAAACCCCAGGTAGGCCTACCCTGCACTCTACACTTCCACACAAGAACCCTGACTTTCAACCCTTGCAGCATCTTGTACACACCCTTGCTCAACCCCACCACACCCAATCAATCAATCAATCAGAAAAATGTTTATTTCAATTTATTTTTTAAATTTTTATTTTCAATTTATTTGGACAAAAAACAAATAACAATAGTTACGGGTTTTTAACAGTTTTCACCGTGTAGTCCATTTTTTAGTTGTACACAATTATTCAAACTTAATGAAGTTTACACAATAGTATATGTTTATAAATACTATACATACAGTACATCACTAAAACAAAATACACTACTAATAATACAAAATACACTACACTAACAAATAAACATCTTTTATTACCCTTGTCTCTCATATTAGTAATATAAAGGCTAACTACCAAAAGCCAATGATACAGTGCAAGTTTACAAAAATTTACATTGTTAATTAACTTGGATAAAGAGAAATGAATAAGAACTTTAGTTTCCAAATTTCAAAATTTGTAACATTTAACAACCAACTGATTGAAATTATGGTAGGTCATTTGTTTGTGATAAAGTCATTTACACTGTAGAAAAGCTTTTTGTAATAAAATTTTGTCAGCTCATTTTTTAAATTTAATGTATTGAGGTATATCTTTGATTTCTTTTGGAAAAAGGGTTTTGTAGAGAATTTTATTTATATAATCAGAGTTTTTCTGGCCAAGGTTTGTAGAACATTGGCTAAGATGGAGATCTTTGTTTTTGCCTTGTGTTGTGAGTATGTACATTCGCATTAATTTGCAAGGATTTGGATGTTTTTCTTAATGCTTAAAGACTGATTTAAGAATGTAAAGACATGGAACTGTAAAGAATGTTCAGAGCAATAAAGAAAGGGTTTTACAATGCTCCATTTGCCCAAGGGAATATAATGCTCTAATTGCTCGTTTTTGTACAATAAAAAACTTTATCAATGTGATTTGACATTCCCAAAATTCTATCCCATATCTTAGATGTGATTCAAATAGAGAAAAGTAGCATACTTTAGCAGTTGATACATTGCTTATATGTTTGATGCTTTTAATTGCAAAACAAGCAGAGCTGAGTTTTTTTATCAGTATCTTAATGTGAGCATGCCATGTTAAGTTTTTATCTATGTTAGACCAGAAAGTTTGTTTGTTCAACTGAGTTTACAACTGATTTGTCATTTGGAATTTGCTAGGCAATGTATGAAGTTTAGTGATTTCTTTTTTTGAATTGAATGGAATGGATAAAGTTAGTTTTTAGAGAATTAAGCAATAGTTTGTTCATTGTAAACCATTCAATAGACTCAGTAAGTCTTTTTTCTCCCTTTTCTTTGAGTAAAACTGTATTCGCAGCCGTTACGCTAGTAGTAAAGTCATCAGCAAACAACTCGGCATCATCAATATTGTCAGGTAGGTCTTTAAATAGAGATAATGAAGAATGGGGCCCAAGGATCGATCCTTGGGAACTCCACAAATAACCTTTTCAAATTCTGATTTAATTTTTTGTAAATTTGTTGTTCTTAAGATCATCAGTACTACGCATTGTAGTCGGTTCGGGTCAGGTAAGATGTTAAGAGTTCAATGCTTTCCCACGTATACCATAGTACTCTAACTTGTCCAGCAGTATTTTTGTGATCAACACAATCAAACGCTTTTGTTAGATCACAAAATATGCCCAATGTGGTATGTTTGAGTCGACTGCTTCAACATAGTTTTTAGAAATCTACTAATTGTGTCACTTGTTGATTTGCCTCGTCTAAAGCCATTTTGTCTCTCTGTTATGATATTATTTTCATCGAAGAATGCGATCATTCGATTGAATATCAAAGTTTCTAATATTTTTGAGGCAGCTGGAAGGATGGATATAGGTCTATAGTTACTTGCAATGAGTTTACTTCCTTTTTTAAATATTGGTAAAATTTGGATATTTTTAATGCCTTGGGAAAGACACCATCTTCAAAGCAAGTTTTGAAAATGTCGGATAAAGGTTCAGCTAGTTCATTTATACATTTTTTTATAACTATAATCGACAAATCATCAATCCCTTTGCAGAGTGCTTTGGCTTTAATTTTAAAAGTACAATATCTTTTATTTCTTTAGGGTTTGTTTCATACAAATATAGGGAGTTAATTGGGCTTTTGTTTGACTTTGATAAGTAAGTTTGGAAATTATGATTTGGATTATTTGGATAATTTCTGGTACTTATATTATTTGTCAGGTAAGATGCTTCACTCGAAAAATATTTATTCAATGTTGTGGCTACTACGTTGGGATCTTTAATTAATGTATTATTGTTGGAAGAGTTATATTATCATTAGGCTTTTTTGGGCTTACGATTTATTTCTTCATTTATTTTTTCCAAATTGATTTTGATTTATTGTCTGAAGTTGATATGGTTTTCTCTTATTTGGTTACTTTTGGCATTTTTAAGAACTCTTTTGTAAATTTTTAAATATGATTTTATATATGTTTTAGGAATGGCACATTTGGGAACTGTGAGTTAATGTTAAAAGGCTCCTTTTATTAGCACTTGAGACTTTAATACCGTTAGTTATCAATTTTGCAATTTGTGGGATGGTTTATTTTGTATTTTTTTTTAGTGGGCAATTTTTATTAAATAGTAAAGTAATTTTTTGAAAATGCATCATATTTATCATCTGCTGTCTCTGAAACTGTTACACATTCCCAATTTTCTCCTTCTAAGCTTTCAGCTAGATTATTTAAAGAGTTCTCATTTACAACACGTATAATTTTTGTTGGTATAGGTAGCTGATAATAATTATACGTATTGCAAAATTTTTTGGGCATAGTGGTCAGCAATTCCAAAGGGCAATACTCGGGAGTTGAATGGTAATGTAGTGTCAGTTGCTATATTATCAATGATCGTTGAAGTTTGCCACCGTGGATCAATTCTAGTTGTATCTTTTATGGTGAGCATCATGTTATAAGAGTCAGAAGATTAGCTAGCATTTCTTTATTAGGGTCTTTACTATCAGCTGAGACATTCACATTGAAGTCTCCTAGTACTACTAATTGTTTATTTGTTTTTTGTAATTTAGTTAAAATACGTTCAGTTTTATCTAAAAGTGGTTTAATTTGTCCAGTTGGGGATCTGTAGATGGCTACTACCAAATAAATTTCATGTTTTTCATTTATTTAATTGTATTTTAGTTTTAAATCAAGCACATTCAAAATCAAGTTTTAGTACTGTGTTTTAGTGATACTTTATTTAGATACAGCATATTGAATCCATTTATGGCTAACAAAGATTGCTACTCCCCCGTGCTTATGAGTTTTTCTACAGTAACAAGAAACCAAGGTATAATTTTCAAATTTTAATACTAGTTATTTTATCATTTGTTTTCCAAATGTTCTGATATACATATTATGTCAATAGGTTCATTCTTTTTTTGTTGAGTATCTAGAATTATTTAACTCTCTAATTTTTGATTGTGTAAGACCTTGGATATTTTGGTTGTACTATTCGCATAATGTTTTCTTTATGTTTAATTTTACTTTTATATTTTGTCTTTACCATCTCCTCTAATTCAAGTGTTTTTTAATGGTTGCTGGACTAACCGAAAAGGATCTTCATAAACTATATCTTTCCTCTAACTCTACATCTCTGCATTCCACCTGTCTATGACCTCTTTAATCCTTTTTTAGCCGTTTTCTATCACTACAAACGGCGTTTTTCATCAAACCCTAAAAACATACTACTATCACCTTCCAGATACTCATTTGAGTCTTCTAAAGAAACTTCCTTAATTTTTGGGGTTCATCCGGCATTTGGTCTCTTCCAGAACTGCTAGTATATCTGTGTTTTCTGTAGGCGATTCCTTACTGGCGGAATGGGCTGCATCCTTGTTTGTTGATACTGGGTCTGCAATGGCTTCCTCTTGAGTAGCGGGTACATGGGCAGTGTCGTGAATTTCTTGTAGGCACTTCGGGCCTCTTGTGGGCCATTGGCTTGAGGCAGGGGTATGGTCCAACTCGCTGATTGGTGTGTCCATGACATTTGTTACCATAATCATAGGCCTGTTTGCCGAGTACAGGGAAAAAAGGTCCTCTTTGTTAGACCTATACCTTTCTCGATAGAGCAAATCTCATCAGCTATAATCTTGGCAAATAGTTGTTTACCCGCAAGGTTTTAGAGTAAACCATGTTTGGTAAAATGCCTCTTCTGAATGGTTTTCACAGAAAGAACAGTAACTCCTAATGTAAATTTTTTAGGGGATAATTTATATGATGATTTTCTTTGGAGATTGAGTCATTTATTTTTCCAATTCAGTTTTGTTTGACAAGTCGAAACGGGGCAGTACTTCGGATACTATTACTTTAGGCAAGCAGCTGTATTGACTAAGACGTAATTTAATGAGAGCGTCACGTATGTTATTTTTTGGTTTATACCAAAAAATCATTAGTTCCTGCTATTATTATTAGCGTATCAGTTCCGTTAAGTGTTTGAAGGGATTCAAGAGTCCCTCGGTCACTGTTTTTGCCCCCGCTCCAGGCTTAATTATAGAATCAACTTTGTAATCAGTTTTGGGCCGATTTTGAATTTAGCTCTTTTGTAATGAGGGAAGATAATAGCGGCCATGACTATCTGCCCTGATTTTAATGTTTATGCTTGAGCTTTATGAGCTGGGCCTAGGCCCAATTTGTTTCTCAACTCCCAATTTCTGCTCATTTTCACTCGAGAATTTCTGTGACAGAGGTCCATCGTTTAGTATCTGCAGTGAAATGCTTATCACAGTTGTTTATTTGTGCAGTGGGCATTGACCTAGCTATGTCAGGCCTAGTCTTAGCATCTCTGTGGGTTTGCACTAGCTCTTCAATACGACTTTGTTGTTGACTTATCACCAGTTTTAGTTTGCATACTTCGTCTTTAAGACATTTAAACCCCATCAAGGTCTCTGACATTGGTTCATTCAATGATTTGGGACCAATGTTGGTTTCCCACCCTTACTATTGTAAAAGTATAGAGTACTTTGCTTTCCTTTATGTTCCATAATTAGTTTTTTAAGTAGGGCCTAACTTTAATAATATGCTAAATAAGCCACAACAAAAAACAAAAAACTTTTCATTCAAATTTACAAGAAAAGCTTATTACATTGGTTACATTGGGTATTTTAACACAAGTTAATCAGTACAATAAAAGCTCATAGTTGAGGTCAAAATAATAACAATAAAGAATGATGAAAAAATAATCTATGAGTGAAATGACAATAGTAATGAATAAATTCTATAAATGCATTATCATTTTAGAAACCCCATAAGCAAAATGCCGTGGTTGGGCAATTCAGGAATATTAAATACTTTTTCAAATCAAAAAAATGGCTGAGTAATTTTTTTTTAAAAAAAAAAAAAGGGGAAAAAAATTTTTGGAAAATTTATAATCCTTTTTAACACTTTTAACCTACCCGTTCCCCAAGGTTACAAAGGGGGAAAAAAAACCCCCCCAAAAATAAATTAAAACTAAAATTAAAATAAAAATTACCCAAAAATAATTTAAAAAGATTCTTTGAAAACTTTTTAAATCCCTTTTTAAAAAGGGGCCCCCCCAAACTTTTTAAAAATGAAAGAAGAGGCAAAAAGGAAATTTTAAGGGGGGAAAAAAAAGCACGGGGGGGGGAGGGAGGGAAAATCCAGGGGGAAAAAAGGGAAGGGGGGGAAGACGGCTGGAAATTTGAATTGAAAAGAAAAAAGGAAAATTTAAAAAAAGGTTTTGGGGTTTAAAAAAAAAAGAGAAGGGGTTTTTTTTCATTTTGGGGGGGTTTTTTTAAAAAAAAGGGGGGTGAAAATTTTTAAAAAAAATGAAAAAAGGAAAAGGGAGTAAGAAAAAAAAGGGGGGGCTGAAAAAGGGGAAAAAAGTTTCTTAATTTTTAAAAAAATTAATTTTTTTTAAAAAAGAAGGATTAAATTTATTTTTGATGAAGTGATTTTTACCCCAAATTTAAAAAATACTAAAAGAAAAAAAAATTTTAAAAGTTTTAGAGGTAAAAAAAGGAGAAAAGAATTTGAAGAACTTTTTGTGAGAACAGAGGGGGGGGAAGTTAAAAAACGGCAAAAAGAGAGAAAAAATTAAATTGAAAGGGGGAATAGGGCAGGGAAAAAAAGGGAGAAAAGAGATTTGGGCCGAAGGGGGAAAGAATAAAAAAAACAAGAAAAAAAGAAAAAAGGGAAGGGCCCCGGGGAAAAAAAAACCCCCAAAACACAAAAGAAAATTTTTTTGTTTCAAAGAAGGGAAGAAAAGAGGAACCCGAAACAGAAAGGAAAAATTTTTTTGGGGGGAAAGGTTAAAAAAAAAAAGGGGGGGGTTTAAATTCTTTTAAAAAAAAAAAAAAAAAAAAAAAAAAAAAAAAAAAAAATAGGGAAAAATTTAAAAACTTTGGAGTAATGCAAATAGATGGTTCTAAGAACATTAGTTCAAAAATGTTTCTTTCTGTAAAAACTACATTAGATTTTTTGCTTTATAATAGATAAGTATATGATATTCCTTTTAGATAAGATCGATTTTAGTCCCAAAGATTTAGTCATACTAACTTTTTAATCTCATAACACTCATTGGAAATTGTATCTTGAGTAGCTATAACACAAGAAAGATGAAGTTTGATATTGAGTTCACATTTTGGGTGAGTAACTAGAGTGGGTGGAATGTTAATAGACGTCTTATTTCATTAGAGTCGAAAATGTTCATTTAGCCATTGAAAGGTGTTATTTACCTGGTTTGCATTTAAATGCCATTCCGGGTGTTCATTGATAGTATGATTAGGGTCATCGCATTGATGATTTCCATTAAATTTCAGATTACATAGATCATTTATATAAATAGTAAACAGTATTGGTCCAAGGACAGTACCCTGTGGAACTCCAAATTTTCAACTGATTATAGTCACTGTAATGATTGCCTACTTTTACCCTTTTTTTTCTATTTTTTTAAGAAGCTACGAAAAATGTCCAGCGCTAATCCTCGAATTCCTAGATTTTCCAATTTGGTTATAAGTATTTTGTGGTTCTCCCGTGTCAAAGGCTTTACTCAAGTCTAGAAAAATAGCTATATTTTTTTTTGATTGGTCCATAGATTTCATAGATTGTGTTGGTTACTTTAAAAAATAGCATTATCAGTACTCAGGCCCCCTTCTGAAACCAAACTGATTCGGGGAAATTAGATTATATTTTTTCATGAATTCCATAAGCCTCGTCTTCAAACATTTTTCTAACAATTTAAAAAAATGAGTGTTAAGGAAATGGGCCTGTAGTTTTTAGGTTCTAACTTACTTTCAGCCTTGTAGATGGGGGATGTCGGCTACTTTTAAAATAGTCCCGGAATATACCACTTGTTAAGGCGGCGTTAAAAATATGAAGTAACGGATTGACAATAAATGGATGAATAGTTTTGATTGTCTTGGTGCTGATATTATCATATCCACAGGCTGAGTCATTATTTAGATTTGTAATGAGTTTGTTTAATTCATCACCAGAGTTGGTTCCATGAATATAGAGTGTGGATTAAATGAGTGGTCTGAGGGGATGCCAGATGCTTTTTGTTTTGTGCTTTATGTTTATTGTTAATATTTCTTGCTAACGTTGGCCCAATATTAGCGTAGTGGTCGGCCAGTGGTTTTTTGCAATTTCAGTAGGTTCATTTGTGATATTTCCAGTTGCAGTTTTTATTACGGGATAATCTTAGTTGGTTTAGTCCTACGTTTGTAAATTTTATTAATTATTTTCCAAATTGTTTTTTGTGTTCGCCCCGCTTCACGTAATTTATTTGTATAGAAATTCTCCTTGGTTACCCTTACTAGTGAGTTGATAAGGTTTCTATAAGTAGTATACAGTTTAAGTAAGTTTTGATCGAAGGGGACGTTGTGCATAACCACTGTAACGTTTTTTGTTTAAGAACTTGTTTATGAAGATTGTCTCTTTTTCTAATGGAAATAATTAGGCCTTTAGTTATCCACGGGGTTAGTTTTCTGTGCTTAGAATTGACAGTTGTATTTTTTTGTAGTGGTACTAGAATTAATGTGATTCAGAAGGCTGTTCATAAAGTCATTAGTGGCATCGTTAACGTTAACGCAATCATAAACTGTGCTCCACGTTTCATTTTCAAGTAGTCCTGTTAATTTTAAGAGATCAAGGTAAGATGTGGGACGTTTTTCGCTTTTGATACTGGTATCATTCCTTTATTAGGCCTAGGCCTATTCCAAGTAAACAATATAGGGTAATGGTCTGTAATATTAGTGTGGATAATTGGGGCAATAATCCCCAAGGTTAGTGGTGTTTTGATAAACATATGGTCAATGCAAGTACTTGTTACACGCTGATTTACATTAATGCTCTGTCGAGTAGGTTCATTAAACACAGGAAATGAACCCCCTGCCATATAATACATTAAGATAGTCATCCTGGTTTTGCTTCCAGCCCTCTGCCCTTATAATGTTAATGTTTATATCACCAATTAATAGCTGGTGTCTAGAGGCTGGTAAGTTAGCAAGTGCCGAGTCTAGTTCTGAGTTAAATGTGTTGATGTTTATTCCTAGGAGATCTGTATATGCCAAGTACGGCAAATGTTTCATGTTCGTAAGTCAACTCCAACGAGATGGCATTAGCTGTAGTCATATCGGTTACATATTTGAATTTAACATTTGAGGTTGTATTTTCATTAGCATACACCATCATTCCATCGTATGTGGATGTTTTGTAGGGTACATAAAAAGGGTTTTGAAAATTTGGTATGTGAAACGGAGTTTCTCTAGAGAGATGCGTTTCCGATAAAATAATTACATCAATGTTGAAATCTAACTGGCTTAGCATTATCATTAACTTATCAAAATTACTTGCGATTCCACATATGTTCAGGTGTAGAATTTTAATACTAGCATATTGTTTAAGAAAACAGTTACATGAAGTTATGTCCTCAAAAATTGGGTTAGAAGGCCTAGGTAGGTCTAGGCCTACCTCACTGTTGTCGTGTGAATTGTCATACATGTTGGGGAGAAGTGAAATAAAAGGGTTTAAAAGTATACATAAAGTTACAAGAAGATTAGGTGCCTTTTACTGTTGGCGGCCTGGAGTATTTACGCCAACAATTGCGTCCTGTGGTAAATCTTGTGGGTTTCGATTTGTATAATCGGCGATTGTTCATTTTTTCGTATGAATATTTTGCCGTTCTTCGTCCATGCAAATTGTAACCATTCTTTTTTGTTGACCTGGCTAGCCAAAATAGGTTTTTGTTTGATTTGGTTAGGTGGTCGTTTAAATAGATTTTGTGTTTGACTGAAGGTGAAGGTCATTTGCTAGGATAGGCCCATACCCTTTAGCCTTCCCCATAAGATTTTCTTTTATTTGCCGTGATATAAACCTTCGCGACGATGATAGGGAGTCTTTTAGGCCCAGAGTGGGTGGTCGGAGTGGGCAGCCTGTGGCAGTATTCAATGTCATTGACATCCAGATCAGCTCCCACCAAGCTACTTAAGTCTGCGACTATCTTGTATGGGTCTTCATTTTTAGTTATAGGAACTCCATGGAGTTCAATATTGTAGTTTCCTGGAATATTGTTCCAGGCGATTGAGGTCATGTTTTAGGGGTTTCATTTTCCTCCCTCAGTTTGATGTTGGTTTCTTTACATAGTGACATATCCTTTAGAAGTTTGCTGAGTTTGGTGTTAATTTCTTTGTTTTCATTCAGGATCTTATCATATATAGATGCCTGGAAGTTAATGCTCTTTTGTATTTCCATTAGAGTTTTTTCTATGTGAAGGTCCCGATCACGGCTCCCAGGCTTTTTCCCTACTTCATCGGGAACCAGACCTAGGTGGAACCACACCCTATGTGGAACCACATCTCACACTCTCCCTCACACCCTACCGCGGCATCAGACTCAACTACTATCACCCCACACCCCTTACAAAAACTATGCTTACTCATCTCACAATTAACTAGAACTAGCAATAAAGTAAAGAATAAACAAGCACGTCTAGGCCTACCTAGCCCTGTGGCCTAGGCCTATCTTAACCTAAAACGCGTGAATGTAAACACCACCGCCTAGCTAGTCTAGGGCCCAATTTCAAACACCTACAGCTTCCCTAAAAGTCACTAAAAATCACTCCTAACAATAACTCTTCAATATAATCACTAACTGCTTAAGAAACAATACGCAAAACACTCAGAACACGCAAAAGACCTCCCAAATAACTTTAATTTTAGGAGCGCTCCAGATACCGCACGTCACACGGCCGCCATCTTGCTACCATGCTACTGAGGAAACGAGAGAAATAGCGGTCTAACGTCTTGTGTCGGTTTCTCTCCAAAATGCAGCTCATTGGGTGTGAACCCAGTACTGCCGTGCATAACTGCGTTGAGACAGTCTTCAATGCCTTGTACTTTCCCCGCCCATGAAGTGTGCTTGTCGTGGCAGAGGCAACGGAACGCGCATGATGTGTTCCCTAGGATTGCCTTGCGGGTGTCAGACCGAGCAATAGGAGACTTCAATGCCTATATCTCATAGCGTGGTTGCCCATGCTGTTGACGTGAACTGCGTGCCACAGTCTGCTAGCATACGTTGCGGTTTTCCCGCATCTGGAAAGTATTTCAAGGCTAAGCCTAAGATACATATGTGACTTCCCCACCCTGCTAGTTCTACACCACTCGTTAAGAGTCTAGCCAGAATTGACACGGCTCCTACGACCCTACCTCCTAGCTGGTGAAGTAGTGAAGTAGGTGAAGTATGCCAGCGCTCTACTCAACACTATCCTCTCCTCTCTCTTTCCAAAGTCCCATCCTTTTCCTTGGTCTTCTACGTAGCCGAAGGGGGGGGGGGGTTGGTGATGCGGTAAGCAGCATCTCTCGTTCCGTCGTGCGGGTGGCCTACTGAGAAGGCGTCCAGTGGCGGACGCGGACCTTGGTGTCCTAGCTGCGTACTTCTCGGCTACTCGTTCGGAATATGCAAATTGGCTTACCACCGCTCCAGAAGATCTCGTCGAGGGAGAGATGCTGCACTAGCTAGCATCGTGGTTTCTACTCACCACGTGGTTGTATGTTTTATTGGCACCAACACGTGCACCCTATGTCGTCACCGCAAAGCCAGTCCGAAGACAGGAACTAATTACTTTATTAGAGCACATGCTCCCCGCAACTGATGAATATTTAGAAAATGCCGAGTGATCGCAGGTTCGTCATCACAGGACGTATTTTTAGTGGCTACCCTGTAACATAGGGATCACCGAAAAATTGCACTGTTATTGTCAGATAAGATTGAAAAGGTACAAAAGTTAAAACAAAACCACCTCCCTAGGCCTGGTCACCCACTCCCTGGTGTTGGGAGGCCTTGTGACGCTCATGGCTCTCGTAGACGTGGGCTTCGGCATTCAAAACAAGCGAGTGACCCTGGACTCGACTGCTCTGCTCGAAACGATTGCCCACAGTGAACGAGCAATGACGCTCTCCACACCCTCGCAGGCTCAATCGGGGCACACACTTGTCCTTCGCTGGCCCGGTCACGTGGCTCCGTCTTGACCCTATCATTGGTCAGTTCTCCAAATTCCTATTTCCGCGGGCCCGATGGGACCTGCCATTCGTCGATTACCAGAACGCAAAATTCATGATCTAGGTGTGGTTTCACACCGATGTTGCCAGCTACAACTTGCCGAATTCGTCGATTCTTGCTTTCCGTTGTCGACAGATGAAGACTGTGTCGCCTTCCAGCTTGCTACAGATTTAACATGGGGTGACGTCACTTTTAGGCCACTCCGGTAAACCCGAAACCGAAAACATGAGCCGCAGCTCCACAGACACGAATTCCACACTCAACCCTAGGGTTGGTAAGCAGGCTAGCTGCCTTGAATTTGCATGGCTGTATGCAAATTAACACTGATTTAAACACTTGTTGATATATGAATTTAAAGTCCAGAAATTTGTATTAAAAGTTCCATGAGATATGAGGTATATATTACAGATTTAAAAGCAAAAATTAAAAATATTACAGGGGGTAGGGCTGCGATGTCACACATAGTACTTTTCTCGATTTGGTTAGTCGGGAAACACTCCCGTAGGTGTAATTGTTATTATTTACTACAATTCAGAAGTTAAAAAAGTCCGCCCCAACCTTAACTTAACTTCTGAATTGTAGTAAATAATAACAATTACACCTACGGGAGTGTTTTCCGACTAACCAAATCGAGAAATAAACCCTCGCTTGTACCTGCGTAAAGGTAATGACATTATAATTAATGTTTGGTTGTCAGTTCAAAGGCAGCAGATATTTGTTGCAGTACTGTTCCATCCATTCAGATGTATAATGCAACTACAATTCAGAGCTTAAAATGTACCCGTCCTGATGGTCTAGTGGTTAAGACGCCTGTCTGGAATGCGGGAGATCTGTGGTTCGATTCCCGTTTGGGGCGGACTTTTTTAACTTCTGAATTGTAGTAAATAATACATAGTACTGTTGCCGTGTTTGCTTTCTTTATTGGGAATAACCGCACCAGCTTAGAGAAAATGTCCAACACCGCGAAGATCTATCAATCACACTCACCGTATTGTGAGCGTGAAAGTGGACCATATAAATCAACGACCCCAAGCTCTCCCTTATTGTTGGGGAGGATTGGTGTAAACTCCCCCTGATAGAGAGCGTTCAAAACTTTACTTTTCTGGTATAGTTCACAAGGCCCCAAGATTCAGTTGTAATGAACTGCGCACCATGTCCGGCCAGACAAATTATTTGCACAAAGCTGAGTAGCACTTGTGCGGTCCGATATGTGCCAAATTCTCGTGATAGTGTTCGAAGAGTCGGGTAATCATTGTGGCCGGCAAACAAATTTTCCATATATGGTCGGATTATTGCTGGTGCTCCTGTAGAGAACGCCGTCGTACAGTAGGTGACGAGCGGCTAGGCTTTCTAGACGGGTATCCAACGTAATAACGTTGGTCTTAAGGCAGTCTATGATAGGTCGAAATTGTATGTCTTCTGCTTGTTTCTTCCTGAAGTCAGTGTGGAGAGTCTCGTCGAGCGCTAGATGAAGACTTGCAACAAGAAACGTACGATTGTCGGTGACGTCACCGCTTCCCCCTGTGTGGGCGTGACCGCCGTCCGGTGGGTACAGTGACATGGCGTCTGCTATGATGTTGTCCACTCCGCGGCAATACTCTATTACCAGATTGTATTCTTGTATGAGAAGGATCCATCGAGTTATCCTGCTACTACTTAAACAACATTTCATTATGAATTACAGTGATTTGTGGTCTATCAGGACCGTCACCTGTGACCGGAACAAATACGCCCTCCATTTCTGTAGAGTGTAGAGCCACAACAATCGCGTAAGCTTCGCGTTTTGTTGTAGTATAGCAGAGTTGCGCATTGTTGAGTGACTTGCTATTGAAGGCAATCACCCTTATCGTCATATTTGACCATTTGTGCCCCGACAGCAACTGCACTGCTATTAGCTTTCAGAACAAAGTATCGGGCATTAGGCAGTGGGTGATTCAGCATTACGGTTTCCATAAACAACTCCTTTGTTTTTCGGAATGCGATTTTCTGCTCATTCCCCACTCGCAAGGCGTTGCTGCTTTTAGAAGTTTTTGCAACGGTGCCATGGCGTCTTGAGTAGGGGTGGCAAAATTTGCGATACAAGTTGCATAGGCCAAGGAAGGAGCGGATATGCTTCTCATTCCTTGGTTCGGGGAAATCTTGAATAGCTTGTGTTTTCTCGAGATCTGTTTCGACGCCTTCAGGGATCTTGATATGGCCGAGAAAATTGACTTCCGGTTGGCAGAACTGAGACTTCTTTAAGTTTGCTGTCATGTTTGCGTTCTGTAAGCGGCTGAAAACATATGCTCTTCCCTCGTCTCTGAGGCAATGAACAGTCGTCGATGTAAACGTTTGTGAATTCCGTTACTTCCTGTCCAAGAACAGCGTCCTTACAATGCGTGAAGCCGCGACTGCGCTCAAAATACCGAACGGGACGACGCGGAATACGTAGCATTTTCCTTTGTGCATAAACCTAGAGTAGGCCTACTTACTTGCTTACTTAGAGTACGCATTGGGACTTGGTAGTAGGAGCTCACGAGATCGATAGGCGACATGTAGGTATTTGATTTAATCGAATCATTGCAGCATCCCTTGGAGTTTCGTGATCTTTGACCATCCGTGCATTGAGGTAATTACCGTGACGAGCGGGTTAATGTACTGCGTCGTGACCCTTTCAATTATATTTCCGCCCAACAGTTTGTTTACTTTTTCCTTGACCAGTGCCCTTACAGCGTGGGGGACAGTGTAAAGATTTTAGCTAAACCACAACTTTTTTTTTTTCTAGACCGTATGCAACTTATTACTTAATTTAGTTAATTATTACCATAGGCCTATTAATTTTGTTAACTGTGAATGGGGTTATGCCCTTCTCTAGCAACCTATAGTGCCTAACGCATTGTTGTGTGTTTTAAAATAATAAATAAAAATAAAAAACTTGCAACATTTTTGAAGCTTTGACAGTGGACACACTGCAATAGCCTAATCTTTGCTGTTAAAGCGCCCTAAAACTACTACTGCTAGGTACCTACCGCTTAGGCCTATCTGAATGTTAAAACACCAATTTTTGTTTTTAGCTTGTACAGTGCAATGACAGGAGGCCGTTCTACTCAGTCTCTGGAGGTTGTGTACAAGTCTTCCTCTCACGTAGTTGAGAAATTTGGGGTGACTCTTCCCGTTCAGATTACAGAGAACCTGACTATTGGCCTCAGCCAAGCAGGTAAGTGCAGCAGTGTAGGCTTACTATGCAACTTGACCATAAGTGCAGAGAGACTCTCACTATTGATATTTTTACTACCGTATGTCAGTGCACAAATAGTCAAAGCACAGTGTCTTCATGCAGTTTTGTAGCAGCTGAAAGTGTGCACGTACAGTAGGACTGCAAAAATATGATCAAGTAGGTAGACTAGCCTATACCAACTTCCTATTTATGACTCTCTTACAATCCTAAAAAAACGCAAATTAATATTGCTGTAAGTGTAACCGATATCTGTCCAGTTTCTCACTATTATCTTAGTCTTTCCTGATCTTGGTACTAATTGTTTACAGGAAACTCTTCCGTTAGTATTCACATTACATCTGACGGGTGGGCTTGGTTCGTTTGGAGCCGCCACTTGCTAATCTGGCAGTGCAAGACCGTCTTGGATCCCTCCAAACAACGCCAGCGTCCATTGACTCCTTTCACAAGCCAGTGTCGCGAGCTGACCCTGCCTCACAGCGATCTAGCTCACCGGAGTGATCTAGTCACAGTCTACACCACCGAAGGCAATCAGGTTGGTGTGGCACTTGCCATATTTGTCGAGATGTTGTCGTGATTAGGCCTACACTCTCCGTTTTTTTTTTGCATTCCTTTCAAATTTTTTCATTTCGATTTTGTGTCTTGGTCTATGACATTAGTAGGCTACCATTAACTTACCGTACTTCCTCTAGTGCAGTGGTTCTCAAACTTTTTTGGTCAAGTACCCCTAAAAGTTATTCAAAACTATAATGTACCCCCTCGGCTATGCTCTTTTTAAAAATGATTTTGTAAGTTGTCACCTATATTAATGCAAAGTGACCTCACCTCATTTTAATGTGAAACGTGGCCCTGTTTTCCTGACAATAATAGACTTATTCTGGGATTGAGGGTGCTGATGGCCATTATTAAGTCGTTTTCGGGGTTGAGCCTGTTTCGGATTTTCGTTTTCAACACGGTCAATGTGGAGAATGCCAGTTCTCATAGATATGTTGATGGCAATGTCAGGAGGGCTAACAACGCTGATATTCTTTACTTATTCCATGCCAAAACTTGGCAGCACTGCTCTTACTGAATTTTGTTTTTAAATGGTTGTCCGTTGAAACCTCAAACAGTTGTTCCTTCTGATTTTCAGGTACACCCGCGGTGGTAATTGCCTCGTCCGAGAATGGATTCATGACCCATTCATTCGTAGAGTTGTTATTTTGAATTTCTGGGAAGTAACGCAAAAATTCTGCTTCAATTTTCTCAATATGATTCCGAAACATTGTGGTCATTTTACTTGTGAGAACAATTTCGTTTTCATCGCAGAATTCACAAAGCTGGGAAAATGCGGCAACAGATCCTGCAGAAATGCGTTCTTGATGCAAGTAATTGAATAAATATGATTCAAAGTTATTTTCGCGATAACTGGGTCATGAAAACTTCATGTTTAAAATTGTTTCTGCGTACCCCTCGGCTAGGCTTCGCGTACTCCCAAGGGGTACGCGTACCCCACTTTGAGAACCACTGCTCTAGTGTAGGTAGATTTTAATCAAAATAATTAAATGCTGAAATGAATTTTGCCAAGTCATTTAATAAAGGCTATGCCAAACACAAACCATTGGTCGATCATTTTGATTTCAGCGACAAACATTCCCTTCTGCTAAAGCACATTCATGGCACCATAGGTTGTTGTTAAATCAAGTACAAGTTAGGTATCTTACAACTCTCATCCTAGGTACTTTTGTTTATGGTTGCTGTTTGATAATCGATATATAGGATCGATTGATACGATTATTCTCCAAAATGATGGATAATCGAATCAGACTTCCCGGATAGATTATTTATATCCTAGCTCTCCTGCCAAAATTAAAAAAAACAAAAAAAAAACGCTTGTTCTGCAGAATGTCGCACTAGTCTATTTCCCAGATGGGTAGCCTACCCGCCTGTTGATAATAACCCGGGTAATGAAATGAGTTGCCGGGTACTCATGTGACTCTTTTTCGTTTCAAATTCCGCTCAGTTACCGCCGCCGCCGGTCAGTCTTTCACTTGTCAGGGCGCAGCAGGGGCAGTAGGTGATGCGTCGTAATAAGTGCTCAAGTTTAGTCTGTGTCGAGCTCGAGTGAGTGACGTGACACTGACGAGAGCTGAACATTATGCACAGTACAGGGAAGGACCTTGCTGCACGCACATCACCATTCATTGTCATTGGCCTAAGTGACAGGGAGAGATGTTTACGTGCATTTCGGCAACCGTTCCTTCCGAAAGTGCGTTTTTTACATCTGGACATATCGTTCATACAGTGGCGCATGCAGGATTTGGTTTTGGGGGGGGGTTAAAAAATTGTAACTATCAGTATATTGCATTTTTTATTATTGTAAAGTAAACTATGTTACATCAAACTGTGCTTAATTTATTACAATCGAATGTTGAGCCTTCTTGAGGTTTAACACAAAATTTCCAGGAATTCGTTTGGGATCACTGGGATGTTGTCGTGAATGAAAGCCAAAGCAAGACCGTTCAGACAATTTTCTGTAGTTGTCTTCATAAGTAAGTTTTCAGGTACTTCAGGGAGGAGAACGACCTTACGCAGAAGCATGTGGTTACAGGAAGTGTGGCCATTATAGTTAGAAGACTATGTATCGTCGGAAACATTGCAGAATTGCATACTTGAAATGCATAGAGCACTTGACAGAGGCTTTCGAAGTCCTTTTACATGGTTTTGCCACAAGATTACCTCATCCTTGGTATCAGATGGAAGCTCATAAAAATCAGCTAGGTCCATCAGGTCACACCACACATCAGTCCAAATCATGAAGTTTACCTTCTGAGGGTGTTAGAAGGGTCTGAAAAGACTTAAGTGTTTTACTGTGCGAAACTAACTTTGCGTTAATCGCCCCTTTGGTCTCAACCAGAAACAGAATGAAAAGTGCCATTCTGAAATAATCCTCTGGATTTTCCGCTGGCACGTTAGCTCTGTGTGTTTGACGACCAACAATTCTTGGTCTTGCAATCGTAACATCTAGCTTGTTGCAGATCTCCGAAACATTTTCCAATAATTGATGGAACCGTTCATCTGCGTTTTGGCGCATGTTTTCAAGAGTCGTTTTCACATTCATAGCGGAGTCACTGCAGTTTAAGGTCTATGGCCTCTGTTAGTAGATATTTGTTGAGTGTCAAAGTAATTTAAAAAACAGAGCTGGTGTCAAAGAGCGCCATTAGAAAATCACAACTGCAAGCTTTCTTGTCACTCCACTTTGAAATCACTTCCAGAGCATTAAGAACGAGCTCGAGCAAATCAATGAAAGATTTGAGGGAGTTGTGGCGCTCAACCCAGCGAGTGGGACACATTCTTTTCAGTTTTTGTGTCTTGGGGCCTTCTTCTAATTTTTCAATTTCTGGCTCTGGGGGGGGGGGTTTAACCCCCTCCCCCCCTCGGTGCGCCACTGGTTCATAGGATACGAGCATCTCTAGCGTCCGAGACCGTGAACATGCTTACGTTCATGAACAGAAATTGGCACCTGTGTGTTGAGAAGTGACTACTCGTCACCGACGAAGTGTAATTAAGTAATATTGAGTACCTACCTAACTTTTTTAAAAGTTTTTTTTCACTTATTTGAAAATTAAAATTTTGAAATTTCATGTACCTACCCAAATGTAAGGTCACCGGGTACTTGGGGAGGCATTTTCACTAATTTGCACAGATCTACATGTCACCCCCTCCCCCCACTCGTTCTGAACTTTCTTATCGGTTCATACTTGTTGTCAAAGTTCTCCGATATTACTTCTTCTAAAGTTACAGTAAGACAGTATTATTCATGTTGTCACATAATAAATATTGGGGTCTTGAATAACTCTGCATATGAACAAAACAATCTGTTAAACCTTTTTGCCCCAAAAATGATGTATGTATTTCATAAACAAAGACAGACCTAAGACAGTGGATAAGTAAGACCTTCATAAATACACTAGGGTAGGTATGTTGATGCGACCTACTTATAGCGCTATCACTATATAATCAAGCTGGCCAGTGATGAGAGGGAGGAGTAAAGACTAAAGACGCTGTGCTGTGCCCGCCGCGAAAGACATTGCAAGCTTTAAGACCCAGTATCTTAGCTGGAGGAATTTCTTTCCTTCCTATGGTCGGTAAAGTAGATGGTCAAATCTTCCGACATGGGGGCGGGTTCTTATGAAGCCTCTAACAAAAGAGCAGGCGACAGAGCTACTTCGGAGACCAGTCCGACCAAGACAGTCTTTGAGATGAATAGAAAGTTGACAAAAGAAGCCCGAGTCGAGGAAAAGGGTCAGTTAGACCTGATCCCCCAGCCTTCGCTCGGCGGGGTGGATTCATTCATCCATAAAAATATTCAGTCATTAAAATTAATTTGATATATTAAATGGTATAAAATGAAATCGCGATTCCACGGGTCGTTTAATGTTGGATTTGAATAGTGCAACTCCTGTAACGCCAAAAAGTGTTTTAAATGTAATTTAATTTTATGTCTATTTTTAACATAACTAGGTGTTGGTCGTTACATTTTCGTTAATTATGTCATTTCAGTATAATATAGTAAGAACTAATTTAAATATGCCCTCCTAGTATATCGATATAAAGCATTATTTTTATCAATCAATTATTCTTAACATTGCTGTGAGCATCGCGTAGGTTGCAGGTCTAATATTAGGTACGTCACCACCATGGTCTAACAATATTATTAGACTATACGTCACCACTACATTGGACAGAAGCTCAAACAAATATTCATTCTCAATGAAGATATCGCGTTACGGTTTGTGTGTTGAGTCCTAGTACTAAATGATCGGAACCGTGTTATTATCGATTGTATAAATTTGTTTGGGGATTTTGATTCACCTGATTAAAAATATACCAAACTTTTGTTTAAAAACATAATTTCAATTAATTAATCGTTCTAAATTCAAAAATGTTTGTCAAAATTTAGCCAGAAACGCTAAATATGGTTTTCTGAAATTTGAATATAATTTCCACTCATAGCTAACAATTATTGTAAACACGGAAGCATGCGTTCGCAAACCCGTCTTCTATTGTCATAGAGGGTCCGCGTGCGATCTTTGTCTGTCCAGTTTTATTTGCCTCCCACCAGGTATCATTTTAGAAACAAGGGTTGAACTTCCCGTTTGCGCTCGAGATAGGTTGGTGTCTACAAAGCTAGGAGCGCATCAATGAACAGCCGTATCCATTCAATTGGAATGAAATTATTCATACAGTTTATGTTGCCAGGTGATAATTATTTTACACCAGAAAATCGCTCATTGTTTATAACATTTTAGTCAACCAAACCAACAAGTTATGAAGTTTATTTTATCTAAACATTTTAAGCTTTTAGATTACATTTTTTAGATACAATAATAAACTATAATGAGCCCCAAATGTGCCCAAATGCGCATACGTAATGATAATTTGTCGTGTCTGACAAGTTTTACGATTGACAAGAAATTGTAAAATTGCATAACATGGTGAAATAACATAAGATATAAACAGGAATTCCTGGAACAAAAAATGGAAAGAGAAAAAATGTTCATAGCTTCCTACCAGATTATTCATAGGGTCAACACACATGATGTATAATTTCTTGATTAAGATAGTTAATTTGGGGGGAAAAAAAGTTTTAAAAAACAACCCCACGGACGTGACGCACTTGGCACAAATATAATTAATTATTATATAGAAAATAAAAAAGATTAGTTAGGTTGAAGAATGTCAGTAGACGAAAGTTATTTTATTTTGATGCTAAATAATTGATTATGTAAAGAGTAAACTAATGTTTTGGAAGCGAGATTCTGGAAGGCTGAGATCTGTTGTTAGCTGTGTGTTGTTAGAATTGTGTATTGCACCTACCACTTTTGAAAAACAGCAATTCACATGCGTTTTGTTGAGCTCTATAGGAATCCGATTCGCAGACCTTCCCAAAAATCACTCAAAGAAAAAATAATTATAGAGATAAGTTATTATGGTATTATAACTACCGGTACTCGTAAAACACTAATAACCTATGTACACATTTTGTGCTAGATATAACATAATAATATGTAGCATAGTACTTTAGAATACAACAAATAACAATGTAAAATGGGTAGAGGCATGAAAATTTAGCGTTTTAGGTTATTAATGCTAAATCAGCGAATATAAATTCTTAAAAACGCTACAAAATGCTAAATTTACTGAAAAAAGGTTTACCTATACCAATTGAGAATTGGTTTAGCATTGTATTCTTACGTTTAAGTGTACATTGAATTGAAATGTTCCTATAAAGTATAATTTGAATTCATTCCCCATTAACAATACAAGAAACTCTCCACATTTGGGGTTTTGGTGGAAAGAAGAAAATTAATGCTACAAAATGCTAAATTTGGAAAAATTAATGCTAAATATTCAGAATATAAATGCAATTTTTTCATAGCTCTAAAAATTGGTCTCGGTCCGAGTCCCATTTGATTTGAAAGAATCGACAATGCCCTTTGATTATAATATCCTCCTCGAGTTGAACTGTACCTTCACAGTTTCTCGCTCCTGTCCTGGGTAATAAGAAGGCGAATCAGCGGCTACAGCTACTATCTAACCAAAGAGTGAGCACTCTCGCAACCTGACAATTCATTGATAAGACGTTCTGACCACACCTCAAACCAAAGCGGAAATAAATCAAATTTGAAGTGCAGGTTGGATTTAATTTACAAGACAAAACGTATTTTTGCGATTGCCTTCCCCCCCCCCCCCCCACTTCTTTTCCGTCATAATTAAAATGCTCCCCTATGACAAACTATTGAAATCATTATTATTTTAGTCATCAATATTATAATATTATATAATAATTTCGTTCACCTTGAGTTTTATATAATTATATAATTATTATGATATTGTTATTATCGTATTAATCAGGCAAAACAATCTACAATGATTGCGTTTGTTTTACCGAGTCCTTAAAATAAATTGAATTCGAAATCAGTTCAACAAATGTTTATAAATCCTTCATGCGGGTGTGAAAATCAGACTTCATGATACCTTCTTCAAAACCTTTCGAGCATAATCCAACCGAAAAAACGCTTCTTTCTTCATAAACCCTGTCTGCAAACCTTCCTGACTCAGATAAAAAGACTGAGACGATGAATGCAAGAGAGAGAAGGAGCAACACTGAAGGAGTTGTTGAGGTTCTCGTGAGATAGAGCCACAGTAGACCGTAATTTTTCTGAGTTGCTGGATTATGCAACGTTGTACAGCAGCAATTACTGAGGCTTAAAGAACACCTTCACATAATAATGTTCATAACGGAAATAACAAGCATGAATTGTTTTACATAAATATCTTTTTATTTTTTCCCTCCGTTGCTTCCTTCTCCTACAAGATGGTTGCAAAATGAGCACGGCAACTATAATATAGTCATTATTTGCCACTGTATTGCTATAATTTTTCAAACCCATTTTAAAAAATCAAAGAGATTGAAAGGTAAATAAAATATTCCTCTAAAAAATTAATGTTTTCCCGTGGTTGTAACTATCATAGTATTTGCTACAGAATAGCTGCTAGCTACCTCTGTTTCGCGCACGAAACCCGTCCTGGATACTACCTCTTAATAGGCCTGCCTTGTATGCCAGAAAATATAATTTTGATTTGATTATTGTTTGAAGTAAAAAATATTGATATTTATTTATTGAATCGATAATCGATTTGACATGCAAAATTATTGGTATTCAAATTCATATTGAATGTTAACCCTACTTTTGATTGACGTCAAGATGAGAGGTTTCTGTTCTTCTCAGGTCCCGTCTTGCATAGCAGTGTCGCCCGGTGGCACTGTCCGCTTTTGGCCGAGCATCACTCACGAAAGTCTGTGGTTTGAAGAGAATGCCGACCTCCAGGGACAGGAGTGCGATTCGCTTACAAGCCTAGGCTCGGCCGGCTGCATCTTGTCCACTACCACTTCGACCATGATGCTGATAACGACCGAGGCCAGCGGAGGACGACACTCGATCCAATGTCGAACCATCAAGACTCCGAGCGGCTGGCTGGGGGGGATCGGCAAGCGGATGTCTTCTCTCATCTTTGGTGGTATTCCGTCTTCGCATGTCACAGATAAGGTATGAGCATGTTAATTAGTGGTTGAAAAGAAAAATCAATATACTTATGAAGTCTGGGCATCAACATCGATTAAGAGGAAGGACTACCGCCAACATTAAAACTACCTACGCAAAATTACCCTATTTTCTTAATATCTCATAAAATGCCGCGCAAAATCGAAAAAGTGGATAATAGGACCAAGATGTAGTTTTGTTAGAATTATGAATGTTTTTCAAATATTGTAATCAGTGGTGTTTTTGAGTACAGAATAAATTATTTTAATTTAATCCGTAATTAAAATCACTACTGGTAAATATATTTGGGATACATTGAAAGCTTGTCATGCTTATATTGTCTTCTTAAAATAATATATGACTAAAGGTAATTTGATTTATAACATGACAAAAATCCTCATGTTTTTGTCAACTATTGGTTGCACATTTTTGTACAGAAACTGGTGAAGGTTATCGCTGTGAGTGGACGTAACGTGGACAGCAGCGAGTGGCAAATGTACGCTCTAGGTGAGCGTTCACTGCAAAAGTGGCTGCTGGCGCCACGCGAGAACGAACCCCGGATTGTCTACGAGATGGATATCAATCACCTTGTGAAAGAAGCCTTCTATGAAACTTTCTGGGTATGTCGACACAATATAAAACAAGTTTTTGTATAGGTTATAGAAAGCAACCTGCAATTGACCCTGAACAGGTTTCCCACGGAGAGAAAAAAATAATGTTTTCTTATTTGCCAACGACAAAACATAATATGCAATTAAGGCGGCACTTCCCGGCTGTATTTGCAGATGTTTAGTAGAACAGGTGAATTTTGAAAAGTATTCAACATATCTACATGAAATTTTTTTTGACTTCTTGGAAATCGATCTGTCTATGTCCCTATGCTATTGGTTAATGTATGTTTTCTCTCACTTTTCGACAAAACTACTCCAAGTTTGAGGTTAATAATCAATGTCATAAAGTATTTCAAATTTAAGCCTAGCGCATAAGGACGTGCCTATAGCGTTCATCTGTTTTCCCTAAAAAGCTGAAAATTTTCGGTACAAAACTCTGCCTGTGCGACCTTTTCCCAGTGTCGCTGCGCGCACCCGTTTTTACTGAATTATCCGGCGTTTTCGTCCACAAGCTATCGTTACCTGGCGGCAAGCCGGCTCGTCGCTTGGTGACTGCCTCGTGCGTCGGATCTTCCCTCGTGGGTGTAGGATCTAGGTCTTCTTCTAGGAGAGCGCTCTCTCGCTTCGAGCACGTGTGATGATAGTAGTCTTACGAATCTGACAGTCGTGTGTTGTGACATTGGCATGTGATGAGCAAGGTCTCAATATTGTTGGTGTTAAGAGAAAAAAGGGGAGAAAAGGCCTCACTGCTCACAGAAAAAGCCGCAAGGGCTGGAGAAATCCATTCAAGAAACTACTTTTTACTTTTAAGAAAAAGTGTTGTTTGTTGTAGGGCAAATGTGTCTTATATTATATTAACTGTAGGTCCTACATGTATATTCTGTTGTAGGTTTGTTATGTTGTTGATGGTTTGTTGTTTTTATTATATCCTAGTATTACTGGTTGTAAAACTGTTCTGGGATAAATAAATAATAAATAATAAATAAATAAATAAGTACCCTACTAATTTTTCACTGAAACCTTGACAGTAGTTACCTAAATACACATAAATTTATACCACTGTTGTTTGTGGTATCAGTGTGGTTTAGGCCTTAACAATTCCAGATAATAATATATAGGCCTATAAGCTTCTTCGTAGTACTTGAGGTGTAGACTTACTAAATGAAATTAATAACAATTAGTGTACACAACTGTCTAGGAGAAACTTGGTCTTTTTTTGGAAGACTAGATTTAGGATTTAATTTAATACAATCCAGAAATTAAAAAAGTCCGCCCCTACCGGGACTCGAACCACGGATCTCCCACATTCTCATCTCTCTCTCTCTCTCTCTCTCTCTCATCTCACACCTGGAATGTGGGAGATCCGTGGTTCGAGTCCCGGTCGGGGCGGACTTTTTTAATTTCTGGATTGTATTAAATAAAAACAATTACACATACGGGAGTGTTTCCCGACTAACCAAATTGAGAAAAGATGTAGGATGTGATAACTAAACCAAAAGTTTATTCATGTAATTTTATGATTTGCGGTAAACATTTTCGCCGTTTTGACTGAGTAACAAATGAACTTCTGTTAGGCTTTTGTTCAGCTGGTATCGAACCGGCACCTTACCCGACCGAATCAGCGTATCGATAAAAAAAAAATACAAACAAAATACAAATACACAATATACAAACGCATCGACAGATCTAAAAATTTATTTTAATATTATATTGAAAAATTGAATACATTATTGAATTTAATTTTAAACAATATTGTCTATATTCAATGAAGGCGTGGAGATGGATTTCCCCTCATACAGGAAGGACCAATAAGGCTCAATTCCCGGTGAGTAGATTTTTGAAATCTACATATTAAATTCATAAAGTAACAAAAAATAATGTTATGTAAGTAATGCCTAGTGACATACCGAAATTAATGTATACCTTTTAATAACCAAGTATTCTTTTAAATTTTGATCTGCTATTTTGGCAATTACTGAAAAATGTTGTTCATAAAAATTCATTTACGAAAATTTCCAAACGATTGTGTTGATAAAAAAATACCCATCGCAAACTTTGTTCCACAAGTGCAAATAATAGTAAATCTAACAGACCTAATTAAATACATAAACATGCAGTGGCGTAGGAACTATTTTTTAGTGAGGGGGTCACACTTAAGTTGAGTACGAAGTTAGGTGGGCAAACTGGGGTCTGGGGCGAAGCCCCGGGCTTTTTAAAAGGTGCTCTTGATAGGTGGCCTAAAACACGTTTTCAGGCGAATTTTAAGTATGAACAAGGGTTACATTTTGAAGCTAATATTGCATTGAAGATTGATTACCTGACTGAAATCGGTCGACAGTCTGCTTGGGAGTGAAAACAGTGCACACAAAATATAATGAATATTAGTCTAAAATCAGATGGCTATAGTCTAGTCTCGCAAATCACGTCTCTTACTGAATCTTTCTAAAAAATGTTAACAAAAATCTTCCTTTTTGTTTGCAAGCCCGACTGTAGTAAAAATCCTAAAAATCACCCAACAAGCTATACCTGGCTTGACCCCCCCCCCCCCCCCCGCCAGTGGGGGGGGGGGTCAAGCCAACAAGTGGGGGGGAGTTTCCTCCCCGTTCCTACGCCCCTGTAAACATGTCTTACAAAATGCAAAGGAAAATTGTGGAAATATGGAACCCTCAAGAATACTGTGTCAGCGTTCTCATGTCGTCTTCTTACGTTTGGTTCCAAAGAGTGATTCCTTGCATCTCCTTTTTATCTTGTCACAGTCTAGTCAAGGTCACGATGCGTTGGCGCGGGGCGGGGTAGGGGCTGGAGCCGTAATACCGTTGAGTGACTAATACGGTCTAATCATTGATATTGAACCCCTATAGTATAGGGGTTCAAGATCAATGGGTCTAATACCCGTAATAGTGGAGAGTACAACAAGATAAGGAAAGGCCAGCCTCTACAGTATCTCTATTCCCATGTGATTTATTTCAGTTATTACCACTGGTGACAGCATTGACATCTAGCAGATTGAAAACATTACAATTGTTATGGTTGGTTATAAGATCGCGAGTGGTTATACAGAAGTGATGGGGCGGAGGGGCATACTCAACACACTGCCACAAGCTGGCGGCATGAACAAAGGACATTAAAATTCGAAAGAAAAATCGCCGCCAAGCACAAAAGAAATGAAAAGCGCATGTTTACATTAACCTTCAGCCTACAATGTGACACCTGTGTTGCACGGGAAAGCGCGGCGAATTGAAAAAAACTTTATTTTTGAATTTTCGAAAGTAACCGGTTTCCGATTTTTCAATGTAGGCCCTTGTCTCCACCCCCCAACCAACATGAATTATTATAACTGTAGGCAACTGTCAAATACTATGCAAGTGTACAGTAATTAATTTGTTTCTTCTATTTAGTCGAGTTGATTCCTTCATTTACTTTTATTTGTTTATATTTGAAAGTATATTGCATATTTGGTGTAGCATTTTTGTGTTTTCCATTAAAAGTAGGATACAATAAATTATATCAACTTTCCCCTTGCAACGGAGATTGCATCGTGAAACAGGCGTAGAGAGGCAAGGGGATCAGGTGTTTGATTCCTCCCTCCACCACCACGAAATCGAAAAAATATAATTATAATATTATTATTTATTTAAAAAAAAATCAGTTATTACTTCATTGGGTATCACTGTATTTCAAGGTTATGTGAATAAAATATTATTTCTCTAAAATCGTTTTCCGGCCAGTGGCCACTGACACAAAAGTAAAATTGAACATTTTCTAGCCTCCGGTGGCTGAAGTTGCGCCCCAGACCTCACGAATATTGCTTTCCAATATTACTTCTCTATTCTGTAGGCGGGGCCTACACACACCATCATATACACTAGGCCTATAATATCAAACTAACGGAAATGGCTCATGCGTAACGCATGGAACTCTTATTCGGGAGGTCCCGGGTTCGATTCCTGCCGGTGCCGGCAATCCTAACTAAGGCGAATGCTGGGATTGCGTCCTATAATAACAGCCCTTGGACATTCCCTACACCATTACCTTTCTGCAATATATACCTAGATCTGAAGAGGGACACATCAGGTAAAACTGGTGTGCACACTAAAGCGGGCATCCTACAAAAATCATTATTGTCATATCACTACTCGTACACCAATGCAACACTTAATTCACAAAAAATGCAATATGAGCTATGCACACGCCGTCTAATTTCTTGGTGTCATCTCGGCAGACCGCGACCGAACCGAACCATCTTTGCAAATTAATAATCAACAGTTCCGTTGTTCGTTAACTTTCTAGACAAAATATTATTGGCTTCGTCAACATTTTCAGTTGTCTTAGTGTACGTCGACTTTAAGTTGTCACTTACGTTGTCACAGTCGATCAGCAACGACGAGTTAGTAAATTGACCCCCTGGACTGGGTTCTGCGTTTATAACCTACTACTAACCTCAACAAAGCAATACCTTATTTCAGAGCAAGCAATGCCGAGCGGCCCGAGCCTTTGAATGTTAGTATTGTTTCTGCTTGTGTGGGTATTGAGCTGCCATGTGTTATGCGGATTTTCCTGTTGTTCTGTAAAAAAATTATACTTTGTTCAAAATTGTTTTAAATTAAATTAAATTAAATAAAAAATATACTTAAAAAAAAAAAATCGTACGTACTAATTTAAAAAAAAAAAATCGAAAAATTGCGATTTTTATAAGAAATAATTATTCGATTGCGCTCAAATTTCACACAAATAAATTCATAAAAGGAAGGTTCTGAAAAATTATTACAATAGGATAAAGCATGTAGGTGTTATAAGTCAATACATTGTTTTAAAAAAGAAAATACCCACAAAATCTCTATTTTCATGAAAAATAAATTTCGATTGCGCTCAAATTTCACACGGATATCTTAATTCATAAAATTAAGGTTTTGTGAAAAAATCATTAAAATCGGATAAAGCATGTAGGTGTTATAAGTAAAACAAATTTTCAAAAAATCAAAAAATATCGTAATCGTAATATCGTAAAACTCTACCGTGTAACTCCAAAGAATAAACAATTACATCGTTATAAACGATAACAGGCGGCGCAATATGACCTACCCGGTTGACGCGCCCTATATTCATTTACAAACAATTAACTTACTTACATAGCCCCTATACATTTGCAATAAAGTATAAATAAAAATAAATAAATAAATTGTATTTAGAGTCTATCCACTCAGTTATATAACTGATTTTCAGTGGAGGACTTTAAATCAAAGCGACCAAGCCAACCCTGTAGGCCCCGACGCAATCGACGAGTTAGCGATAACCAACCTAAGATCTTTTTTTTTATTAGGAAATATAGCAATCAGTGGTATGGACAGTGCGAACACCCGCGAATCAACGCCAGAATCAACAAGGCCGATTCAGAACAAACTCTTAATTTACTATGTGCTTCGTTGCTAGGACGGCTCCAAAGTCACCGTTTACAAACTCCTAAGACACGAACTGATGGACTTATAATATATAAGTCCAAATCAGAAGTTAAAAAACTACTGACTTTAACGGGAACCGAACCCTGGACCTTCTGCATGCCTGTTGCTTTTTCATTCTAACCTTATAAAACATATTATAGTAACTTTATGTTATACATTTTTACAGCATAATATCTGTAGTCACATGACTGATAATAGTTCCAATTGAAAAAATGTTGGATGAGCATGAGCGTGTGCGTGTCGATTATAAAGTATTTGTCTGCTGACTATACGAATAGAATCGTTCATTAGTGTGCTTTTGTCGTGATGCTCTAAATTTAACATTTCCAAGGGGTTCTGACTGCCACACATTGTCCTAATACATGCCATTTCATGGAAGCGCCAAGATATATTTTTGTAAATAATATGCACTGTATTTCTATGAAAAAATCTTTATTTATATAATTGTTAATGTTATATAAATATTGCTTATGTTAATTATTTTAAATGAAGGGAATCAGACAAACAATACTATAGCACCAAGCCATCTCTGATTCCACATAGCATTGTATTTGTGTATCTTAAAATATGTGTTATAATACAAATATTTTATTATACAACAAGCTTATTGACCCGGAAATGGTCATTATAAAACACAAAAGTAGATAAAACAAATATTATTTTAAATACATATTATATTTATGTGATGTGATTGAAGTTGAAGTGCAACGCAATAAAGCTTATGGCTATAACAAAAAGATCGTAATAAACAATATTTATTTTTGTGCTGTGATGTAATTATGGTTTTATTACACTAAACATTCCACACTTGAGTCTTCTGTCTAAGTTCGACGAAACAGAAACACTCGTATCTCCAAAACACGTGTTTGGAGCCGCATTGGGTTTATCTACGAAAAATGTTCTATCTGTCCGCCAAGCAATACCAATCTCCGTGACCGAGCCAATTAGTCATCGTGTCGCGCATCGCGCTTGCTTGCGACGTTCGACGGTCTGGAGAGCTTCTAGATCCTTCTCCTAGACGCGTCCTCGGTGCAATGTATCGACACGCCTACTGTGCTAAAACAACGGACGGTTGTGAACTGTTCGACCGGCGTTCGGAGTTGGGCTCAACGGGAAGTACGTTCTTAAGTAAAATCTTCATATATATGCTTTTGATTCCATAATGCAAGTATAATATCCATACGGAGAAATATGTAATAAAGCCGTTGGCATTAGCAATTAGAATATGGGCTGATGTTTAGGCCTACTTGTAAATTAGGCCTACTAAAACTCTTTAAATAGTTGCCACTTGCCAGTCTTGTATGTCCGTAGAACGTAAATGTAGCTGCATGCTATTTGGCTTGGTAGCGTCAGCACATAATTATCGCTTGTTTAACCCGATCTATGGTGTATTCTTTTATTTATTTATTTATTTATTTATTTATTTATTTATTTTTAAGCATACAGATTAGATTAGAGATGCACACAATAATCAATATTATTGATCAATAATGGATATCATTTCGATAATCGATACGATAACCAAAATTCATTTTCGATTATCGAAATATCAAATAATTGGTCAATAGTGGCACGAACCAAACTCTAAATACGGAGATTATCTCACGTTGTGCCATGCACTGGCTGGACTGATGGTGTCAATCTCGAGATTTATGTTTGGAAATTTAAAATGAGCTATCAGATCACATCAGTCAATGACGGAAGCCAAACACATGACATTGAAGACAGCGAGGCAGCAAACGGAACGCGATTGTATTGGTTTGACTTATACTTGCCACACTTGAGGTTCCACTTATAGGTAGAGATGTGCAAAATGGTTTTTTAAAGTTTGAAAATTCGCGCCTTAAAAATAAAAATTCGCGATTTGTCGCGATTTACCAAAAAACACAATTTTCTCATGCACAACTTAAAAAAAAAAAAAAAAATCCAAGTTTCAGGATAATTTGATTGATTTTAATGATTTAAAAGAAAAACAAGCTCATGAGAGTGAAGTTCAGAATCAGTTATAATTTTAAGCTTAATTTCAGCCTTCAGTTTTCAAAGTTTCAGACAGTTTTTACCAGAATTAATTTCGTCTACCCGGCACCTCCACCAAATTTACGAAAATTAATGCATTTTTTTGTTCCCCTTTTATGGATATGATATTTTGGCTTATAAAAAAAAAAAAAAATAAAAAACAAAATATACAAACGCATCGAAGATTAAAAATTTTAATATTTTTATTGAAAAATTGAATACATTATTGAATTTAATTTTTAAAACAATATTGTCTATATTCAATGAAGGCGTGGAGATGGATTTCGCTCATACAGGAAGGACCAATAAGGCTCAATTCCCGGTGAGTAGATTTTTGAAATCTACATATTAAATTCATAAAGTAACAAAAAATAATGTTATGTAAGTAATCCCTAGTGACAAAACCGAAATTAATGTATACCTTTTAATAACCAAGTATTTTTTTAATTTTGATCTGCTATTTGGCAATTACTGAAAAATGTTGTTCAAAAAAATTCATTTACGAAAATTTCCAAACGATTGTGTTGATAAAAAATACCCATCGCCAAACTTTGTTCCACAAGGCAAATAATAGTAAATCTAACAGACCTAATTAAATACATAAACATGCAGTGGCGTAGGAACTATTTTTTAGTGAGGGGGTCACACTTAAGTTGAGTACGAAGTTAGGTGGGCAAACTGGGGTCTGGGGCGAAGCCCCGGGCTTTTTAAAAGGTGCTCTTGATATAGGTGGCCAAAACACGTTTTCAGGCGAATTTTAAGTTATGAAAAGGGTTACATTTTGAAGCTAATATTGCATTGAAGATTGATTACCTGACTGAAATCGGCCGACAGTCTGCTTGGGAGTGGAAAAACATTTGCCACACAAAAATATAATGAAATTAGTCTAAAATCAGATGGCTATAGTCTAGTCTCGCAAATCACGTCTCTTACTGAATCTTTCTAAAAAATGTTAACAAAAAACTTCCTTTTTTTGCAAACCCGACTGTAGTAAAAATCCTAAAAATCACCCAACAAGCTAACCTGGCTTGACCCCCCCCCCCCCCCCCCCCCGCCAGTGGGGGGGGGGGGGTCAAAACCAACAAGTGGGGGGGAGTTTCCTCCCCGTTCTACGCCCTGGGAAACATGTCTTACAAAATGCAAAGGAAAATTGGTGGAAATTTTGGAACCCTAAGAATACTTTTGTCAGCGTTCTCATGTCGTCTTCTTACGTTTGGTTCCAAAGAGTGATTTCCTTGCATCCCTTTTTATTTTGTCACCCGTCTAGTCAAGGTCACGATGCGTTGGCGCGGGGCGGGGTAGGGGCTGGAGCCTAATACCGTTGAGGACTAAACGGTCTAACTTTAAATTTTAAACCCCTATAGTATAGGGGTTAAGATCAATGGGTTAATACCGTAATAGGGGAAGTACAACAAGAAAGGAAAGGCCAGCCTCTACAGTATCTCTTTTCCCCATGTGATTTATTTCAGTTATTACCACTGGTGACAGCATTGAATCTAGCAGATTGAAAAATTAAAATTTGGTTATGGTTGGTTATAAAAGGGGGGTTTTCAGAAGGGTGGGGCGGGGGGCTTACCCAACTGCCCCAATGGCGGGGGGAACAAAGGAATAAAATTCGAAAGAAAAAATCGCCGCCAAGCACAAAAGAAAAGAAAAGCGCTGTTTTTAAAAACCCCCAAAATTAATTTTTGGGGGGGGGGCCCTTTTAAAAATTTTTTTGAATTTTAAAAATAAACCGGTTCCCCATTTTTAAAGTAGGCCCTTTTTTCCCCCCCCCAAAAGAATTATTATAATGTAGGCAACTGTCAAAAAAAGGAAATTACAATTTAATTTTTTCTTTTTAAGGACCTTCTTTTTTTAAATTTTTTTTAAAAAAGTTTTGCAAGGGGTAGCTTTTTTTGTTTTCCCCCCTTTAAAGAATCAAAAATTATAAATTTTTGAAAATTCTCTAAAAAAACGTAGAGAGGAAGGGGGATCAGGTGTTTGTTTTTCAAAAAAACGAAAAAATTAATAAAATTATATTTTTAAAAAAAAATCATTTTTTCCTTTTCCCCCTTATTCTTTTTTTTTTTCCCAAAAAAATTTTCCCCCGGGCCACTAAACACAAAAGAAAATTGAACATTTTCTAGCCCCCCGGGCGAAGTTGCCCCCCCCAAGCCCCTCACGAATATTCTTTCCAATATTATTTCTTATTTGTAGGCGGGGCCTACACACACCATCATATAACTAGGCCATAATATAAAAAAAACGGAAATGGCTCATGCGAACGCATGGAACTCTTATTCGGGAGGCCCCGGGGTTTCGATTCCCCCGGGCTGCCGGCAATCCTAACTAAGGCGAATGTGGGATTGCGTCCTATAATAACACCCCTTGGACATTCCCTAACCATTCCCTTTTCTGCAATATATCCCCAGATTGGGAAGAGGGAACATCAGGAAAAAACTGGTGTCCCACATTTAAAGCGGGCACCCTACAAAAATCATTTTGTCAATCATACTCGTACACCAATGCAACACTTAATTCCTGCAATATGAGTATGCACACGCCGTCTAATTTTTTGGTGTCATCTCGGCAGACCCGGACCCCCCCGAACCATTTTTTGCAAATAAAATCAACAGTTCCGTTGTTCGTTAACTTTCTAGACAAAATATTTTTGGGTTGTAAACTTTTTCAGTGTCTTTAGTGTACGTCGACTTTAAAGTTGTCACTTACGTTGTCACAGTCGACAGCAACGACGAGTTAGTAAATTGACCACTGGACTGGGTTCTGGTTTTATAACCTACTACAAACCCTCAACAAAGCAATACCTTTTTTTCAGAGCAAGCAATGCGAGGGGCCCGACCCCTTTGAATGTTAGTATTGTTCTGTTTGTGTGGGTTTTGAGCTGCCGGTTATGCGGATTTTCTGTTTTTCTGAAAAAAAAAAATTATTACTTTTTAAAAATTTTTTTTTTTAAATTAAATTAAATTAAATAAAAAATATACTTAAAAAAAAAAATAATCGTAGGGTACTAATTTAAAAAAATAAAAAAACGAAAAAATTCCCCGATTTTTATAAAAAAAATAACTTTTTTTTTTTTTTTTTTTTCGATTGCGCTCAAATTTCACACAAATAAATTCAAAAAAGGAAGGTTTTTTGAAAAATTTTTACAATAGGATTTAAACTGTGGGGGTTTATAAGTAATACATTGTTTTAAAAAAAGAAAATCCCACAAAATCTCTATTTTATAAAAAAAATAAATTTCGATTTTGCCCCCCCCCCAAATTTCACACGGATATCTTAATTCAAAAAATTTAAAGGGTTTTTTTGGAAAAAAATCTTTTAAAACGGAAAAAGCATGTAGGTTTTATAAGAAAAAAAAATTCAAAAAATCGAAAAAAATCCTAATCGTAATATCGAAAAAACTCTACCGTTTTCCTCCAAAGAATAAACAATTAAGTTAAAAACATAACAGGCGGCGCAATATGACCTACCGGTTGACGGCCCTATATTCTTTTACAAACAATTAACTTACTACAAGCCCTATACATTTGCAATAAAAAGTTAAAAATTTAAAAAATAAAAAAATAAATTGTATTTAGAGCTACCCATCAGTTATAAAACTGTTTTTCAGTGGGGCTTTAAAAAAAAGCACCAAGCCAACCCTGTAGGCCCCCACGCAATCGACGAGTTAGCGTAAACCCAACTAAGACTTTTTTTTATTGGAAATATACAAAGTGGTATGGACAGGCGAACACCCGCGAATTTAACGCCGAATCAACAAGGCCCGATTCAGAACAATCTTAATTTTTCTATGTGTTCGTTGCTAGGACGGCTCCAAAGTCACCGTTAAAACTCCTAAGACCGAACTGATGGACTTTAAATTATAAGTCCCAAAACGAAGTTTAAAAAATACTGACTTTAACGGGGAACGAACCCGGGGCCTTCGCATGCCTGTTGCTTTTTCATTTAACCTTATAAAAAAATATTATAGTACTTTTTGTTATACATTTTACAGCATAATATCTGTAGTCACAGAATGTAATAGTTAATGAAAAAAAGTGGAGAGCATGGCGTGTGCGGCGAATAAAGTATTTGTCTGCTGACTATACGAATAGAATGTTTATTAGTGTGCTTTTTTCGTGATGCTCTAAAATTTAACATTTCCAAAGGGGTTTTGACTGCCCCCCCCTTGTCCTAATACATGCCATTTCAGGAAGCGCAAGATATATTTTTGTAAATAAAATGACTGTATTTCTATGAAAAAATCTTTTATTATAATTTTAATGTTATAAATATTTCTTATGTTTTTATTTTTAAATGAAGGGAATAGACAAACAATACTAAGCACAAGCCATCTCTGATTCCACATAGCATTGTATTTTTGTATCTTAAAAAAGTGTTATAATACAAATATTTATTATACAAAAGCTTATTTTACCCGGAAAGGTCATTAAAAAATCACAAAAGTAGATGAAACAAAAATTTATTTTAAAAACTATTATATTTATGTGATGTGATTGAAGTTTAAGTGCAAAAGAATAAAGCTTATGGGTTAAAAAAAGATCGTAATAAACAATATTTATTTTGTGCGTGATGTAATTATGGTTTTTTTAACGAAACATTCCACACTTTAGTCTTCTGTCTAAGTTCGAGAAAAAAGAAACATCGTATTCCAAAACACGTGTTTGGAGCCGCATTGGGTTTATCTACGAAAAAAAGTTTATCTGTCCGCAAGCAATACCAATCTCCGGACCGAGCCAAATTTGTCAGTGTCGCGCATCGCGCTGCTTTCGACGTTCGACGGTCTGGAGAGCTTTAGATCCTTCTCCTAGCCGTCCTCGGTGCAAGTAACACGCCTACTGTGCTAAAACAACGGACGGTTGTGAACTGTTCGACCGGCGTTTGGGTTGGGGTCAAGGAAGTACGTTCAAGTAAAATCTTCATATATATGCTTTGTTCCATAATGCAAGTAAATCCCCTTTGGGAAATATGTAATAAAAAACCGGGGGGAAAATTTGCAAATAGAATATGGGCTGAGTTTAGGCCTACTTGTAAAATTTGGCCTATAAAAACTCTTAAAAGTGCCCCTTTCCAGTCTTGTATGTCGTAGAAGTAAATGTAGCTGATGCTATTTGGCTTGGTAGCGCAGCCAAAAAATTATCGCTTGGGTTAACCCGATCTATGGTGTAAATTCTTTTATTTTTTTATTTATTTATTAATTAAATTTATTTTTAAGCATACAGTTGTTAGAGATGCACAATAATCAAAATTTTTGTCAATAAGGATATCATTTCGAAAACGATACGATAAAACCCAAAAATTCATTTTTGATTATCGAAAAATCAAAAATTGGTCAATAGTGGCCGAACCAAACTCTAAAACGGAGATTATCTCACGTTTGCAGCACTGGTGGGTGATGGTTCAATCCGAGATTTTTTTTTGGAAATTTAAAAAGAGCTATAGATACATCAGTAATGACGGGAAGCCAAACACGACATTGAAGACAGCGAGGCAGCAAACGGAACGCGATTGTATTGGTTTGACTTAACTTGCCCCAAATTGAGGTTCCATTATAGGGAGAGATGGCAAAAACAAAAAAAAGGTTTTTAAAGTTTTAAAAAAGCGCCTTAAAAAAAAAAAATTCGGATTTGTCGCGATTTACCAAAAAACACAATTTTCTCATGCACAACTTAAAAAAAAATAAAAATCCAAGTTTCAGGATAATTTGATTGATTTTAATGATTTAAAAGAAAAACAAGCTCATGAGAGTGAAGTTCAGAATCAGTTATAATTTTAAGCTTAATTTCAGCCTTCAGTTTTCAAAGTTTCAGACAGTTTTTACCAGAATTAATTTCGTCTACCCGGCACCTCCACCAAATTTACGAAATTATGCATTTTTTATGTGTCTTTTGATATGGATATGAAGTATTTTGAGCTTACTCTCGTTCAAACGATTATTACGATCTCACGATCGCGTTGTATGACCCGGCACCTCCACCATATGTACCAGCCAGTGTTAATTTAATTTCGACCTCGACCCGGCACCTCCACCAAAGCTTTGAAAATTTTTATTTTTTAAAATTTCGTGACCTAATTCGCATTTAAGGACATAATTGCTAATTTCGCCACTAGTTCGCGGCATCAACTAAAATTTCGCGAAAATTCGCGAATTGGAAATTGGTACCATTCAATCACAATTCATGAGATTCATGTGCAAACTGAATTTAAAGGTATTATATTATTGCAACTTTAAAAAAAATTGCAAATTTCGTTGTCACCATTTTTGCACATCTCTACTTATAGGGCGGAACAAGCTGTGTTGGTGAAATCGATATTATCGATTCGATAATTTGACATTTCCATTTTGATAATTAATTATTGATAATGAAAAAAGTATTGATGTGGATCCCTACTTTAGATAGTAGGCCTACCTACAGTATTTGATCTGTAACTTCTACTATTTTAAAACTTCAGCATTTTATCCAAGACTCACACTCCTGCTATATTTTCCAGCCTCTGCGTTGCCCTGTCCAGGTGTTGCCAAACCGTCCTCGTAAACGTGTAACCTCACGTTTCCTGGATATTCTTTATTTTCTTATTCAAATAATCTGTATTGACCCTGTCTTTTGACTTCAAAAATGTACCTGCAAGCCACGCTTTAAATTGTGACAGTATTTTTGAACTTTTTTTCTCTTTCCAGGAAAACTCAACAGGGCACCCTACAGAGTTGGATGCATGGATGTTGGATATGCAACCTGTTGACGATGGCGTCATGATTCTTGCAGCAGCTGTGCATGTAAATGTGCAATCTCCACTCCGCTTTGCTCTCGGTAAGACTTGGACCTGAGCCTGAGGATATATATTATTTACTAACTCAAACAACAATTTCAACAATCGTCAGTGAAAACTTTCATGGTTTGAAATTTCATTATTAAGATGGATTTTTCTGTAAAAATTACATGAATGGTATGCATTCTTTCTAGGCATAGGGCTATGTTAGTTAGCTAAGGGCATTTTTAGCCCATTTATTTGACTCTGTGCATATGCTAATTTTAGGTTGTGACTTGTGATTATGAAAAATATTAATATTTAATTTTTAGTCGATTTCATAGTTGAATCAAAGAAATTAATGCTTTTGTACTTTTCATGGATATTTATGGATACTATTTCACTTCCTCCAACAGGAAGTTTTGCGGGATTAGGCCTATGTGGGAAAACGATTGATAGAGGTCTCACTGTATCTAGATAATACGATAATAAAATATATACATTTACATTTGGAGACATTTTAGGAGATTGTTTAGTGACAAATTTGTTAAAATTCTTGATTTCTGACAGTTTGTTTTGTTTGCAGTGCGTGTGACTACTGATGGTACCAGTGTGCCTACTAAGTTTTCATCTTTCTGCCCACTTAAACACACTATCTTCTATCAGCCAGATAATGAACTTGACATTCTTAACTACAAGTTTGTCTTATTCCAACAAGAAGCATACATCTTCAACAACAAGCATGTGGTTATTGTATCAAGTAAGTATTATATTATCCTTCACAACACATTCCTTCAGGTTTGGTTATGTGTTGTGAGTTTTGTTTACGTGTAGTTAGCTGAGTTTTAGTGGCCATCATCCGCCTGAAGAGTCCCAGAAGGACGAAACACGTCGTGGATTAAGGTAACAACTTTAAATTAGCTGCAGTTGTCATCAGCAGGTGAAAAGTTTAGTCGCCCCCAGCCCTTCAGGCTGGGATTTATGTTTTCTTTGCTTTCCCAACCTGTCAACCCTTCTCCAATTTAAAATTAACAAAACTAGGTATTTTTTTGCTTGGATTGGAGAAGAGTAGACAGGTTGGAAAGAATAGAGATCATAAAGTATACCCTGAAGGGCTGGGGTTGTCACCTGCTGATGATGACAGCAGCGAATTTAAAGTTGGTGGTTAATGGTTACCTTAATCCACGATGCGTTTTGTTCTTCTCGGACTCGTCAGGCAGATGATGACAACTATAAATCAGCTAACTACACACACAACACATAAACAAACCTACGGTAGCCCCTTCAGGTTATCACATAATTACTCCTTCAGAGCCCCTTCAATAACCTTAACCATAATAATAATTCGATGAGCGAAGCAAAGACTTCAATTTCACTGACCCCCCAAAAAAATTAGCTCGTGTGTTTTTTTTTTTTATCTGTTTGTTCGCTCTCTACCGGGCAAACGGCATATGCGATCTTGAAGAAAATTTGAGGGGACCTTCGAAATCTCTGAACTTAGAGGTGTATTGTTTTTGGGTACAATCGAAGAAATATTTCTCATGAATATCGTACTTTTACGATTTATTATTTTTTGTGCGATATCTTCGTGCCATTTGGGCCAACTCTGACCAAACGGGTGGGGCTACAACGTTCATATTTCACATGGACATTAAGGTTATGGTTATGGTTATGTATTGCTTTTTGAAAGAAAAAGTTGAAAAGGTTATCCAGAATCCATAGAATAAAGGTTTAAATATGAGTTTTTTTTAGGTTTGTAATAACAATTAACAATAGAAAAAACTTGACAACAATCACCTACAATGCATTCAAAAAGCACTTGCAAAGGAAAAGTGGTCCTACGCAAACTAAAAACTTACAAAAAAGCTCATCCATCAATGCGGCGGGGGGTGGGGGTTTTCCTAGTAATAATAATAATAATAATCCGCCTTGTTCAAGTTTTAGATGATTCAAATAGTAGCCAGTTATGGATGGAAATCACACCAAAAACAAAAAATCATGTCCTATTAGGCTATTACCGTATTGTACCGAATAGGCCTACCTTTTTATAATTGTTTTAAGTCTCAAAATCCCTTCTTGGCCTATATGTGAGCATCAACATTTTTACGCGCCAATTTCACACACCAAGTTACAGCGCCGTGTGACAAGAAAATACGTATAGTTCACTGCTTCTGTATGGTGCTGCGCCAACAATACGGCAGGCACGGTGGACGCGACGCTATCTCCATAGTAGTTGCAGGCTACTGACAAGTGAAGTGTGATTGTGATGCGAACAGGACTGGGCGTAGGAACCAAGTAA
>JAMZAV010011560.1:0-21191 GCA_024449915.1 Sweltsa coloradensis | reverse complement strand
ATCATTGGTCATAATCTTTTACGACAATTACAAGAGTCGTTCCATTTGTTCCTAGAATTTCATATTGTTTGTTTTCTTTTTGTATTAAGGCCTAATTAAATACTAGGTATCTAGACTTACTCGATAGGCATAAGCCACTGATACCAGTTCTACCTCTTAATGTTAGGGTAATGTTACTGAAAATTAGCAATTTGAAACTAAAATTTCTGGAACTTTCAATTTTAAAAAAGCACTAGGCCTAGGCCCTACCTATTTCTTTCATTAGCTCCAAAAGCCACTTTATTATATCTTTTTGCAATGTTAATGGAAAGATAAAAAACCATTAGGTAAGTTTGAAATTAATTCAATAGAAAAGGAAGTGAAATTGTGTAACAAAATTTAAGAATACAATCTAAACCTTTATTTTTTAAAAGGTAGGCCTACAGCTTTAATTTGAAGGAAAAATCGCACTTATCATTTTCATAAAAATATATTTTAATATTTATAATCTATTTGGCAAATTGCTAAATTACCCTTTAAATTACCTTTAAATTACTCTATCTGCAGGCACAGGCATATAGGAAGAAAAGGTAAAATATGATAAATCTCATGGGTAAAAATTTCATGCCACTTGCGGATGTGGTTTAGAGCTCTATGCCTATGCTGACCTATGGCCTTCTTCCATGTCAGGCCAAATAATAAAGAACATCCACCTACAGCATAGATCTTTCAAAAGGCCTAACAGCCTATGCCATACACGATACACCTACCCTTTGGTTTCCCGAACCCGAACTCCAGACCTCCCCCCGGTATCCCGGAGATGGATGCCTCACCCGTCAATGCACCCATCCTCTCTGTGAGGGGGTCTAATTTTTGGGGTTTATCACCACTCCCCGTTATTTTAATCTCTTTACGAATTTCAACAACTGAAATAAAAGAAATTATATAGGCCTACACCTAGTCTTGATTGGTCAACAGTTAGGCTAGCTAGAGTAGGACCCTACAATTAAAGGCTCAGCATTAATGTAACCTCTGTAGAAATGAGTGCAAGTCCTAGGTCCAGTAGGTAAATAATTTTATACTTACGTTTATTTTTGGAGAGTTTTTTGTAGTCTTTCCATTTCAATTTTATATCTTCCACCGTTCTCAATGGGCCCAAACTTACGGCGTTAACGCAGTTTGAAACGTCCTGCCAAGCGCGCACTTTTTTTGTATGAGTCACTCCCGACTGGAATTTAGAAAATAATGTATGAGCATTTTTCTCGATAGCTCCCACCATGGCTTCCACTTCGTCGTCCGTAAAACGAGCTTTATATTTTTTCTTCTTTTCTTCCATACTAATAAATAAAATGATCACGATAAGAATGTGCGAAGTAGTATGTGTGAACGAATGAAATTGTGTTCGAAATTGCAGCAAAATAATTCGACTTTCGATATAATTGGAGCGAAATTATTCGACTTTCGATAGTTGGCTCGACATTTCGATATATTTTCGATTCGCGCGCATCAAACGGTGACGTCAGTAGTGACGTCATCATTCAATGGGGATTTCATTCTCCCAACATTCTCCCAACCATTATCTCCTTTTGTGAATACGAAAAAAGGGAGTTTTGAAAGAGGGGGTTTGTCTGGGACTTTGTAGGGAGAATAGAAAGGGAGAATTGAGAAACCACCTAGTTCAGAATCTCCCCTTCTGTGGATCCGGGCCCAGATGTGCATCTGGCCTGTGTGTGGCCGAGGCGTTGACACTTGAAACAACGGAGTGGGTTTGGTATATATGGACGGACTTTTAGACGGTCGAAAGCAATTTTGACATCGGTAGGTAGCTGAGGTAAAGCAAATGATAGTATCAGTGCAGGAGTCGGAGCAAGTGATCCGTTTTTCCTACTCTGAATCCTGGTCACTTCAACAACTTTATGATTGGCGAGGTATTCCTTTATTTCCTGTTCCGAACAATTCAATAAGTCAAAACACGATACCACTCCCTTACATACGTTAAGAGAGTGATGTCCATCAACTGAAACTGGCAGTGAGCAGAGTGTTTTCACTTCCAGTAATATTTTCGATTGTTTCTCGTTTGCGCAATGGATCAACAAGGATCCATCACGCAACAAGGAAGCTTACTTTAAACCTGTAAAATGGAGAAATTATGAAAGCCTTCTTACTTGGGGACAATTATGCCTTTAGCCAATGGTTACTTGGGGATATCAAAAATCACACATGCACCTAGAGCAGGGGTCGGGAACCTGCGGCTCCTGGGTGGGCCTAGCCTGGCTCGTTTTATTAAGAAAATTCTCTAAAATCCAAAGTCAACCAAGTCAACCTGCAGCCGTCAATATGAGCGATGCAAATAAACGCAAAATATATTTTTCGTATTTATTTGGACTGACAAATTTGGTGTTATTGATTGTAGGTTTACGACTTTGTGTAATATGAAGTTTTCTTCCAATAAAAAAGTAACATTGATTGACATTTTTGAAGAGTTGTAGTCATAGAACAGTTTTCACATGAAATTTTTTTTCTACCTGTTTGTGCGTAAACGAGTTTTAAAGCATTAATTGTTTTAACAATCATGAGACATATAAAGTTTCAACTGTGTTGAAGTGTTGATTGAAGTGTGTTCAACTGTGTTCAACTAACTATTCCTTATTGCTTAACAGAATATATAATTATATTATAAAAATAAGATGGCAACCAATAGTTTAATACTAAGTAAGAAATAATTATTGTTATATTCAATTCAAATAGATTATCTTAATTTAATATAAGGGCATCAAGTAGGAGTGTATCATAACATGTAACTTTATTAAAATGTATGTACTAGAAACCCTAATAAATAAATAAATAAACGCAAAGCCTACTACACCTAACCCAAAGCCTACTTCACCTCACCCAAAGCCTACTGCACCTCACACGAAGCCTACTTCACCCCACCCGAAGCATAGGCCTACTCAAATCAAGCCAACCCTCACGCATAGTCTCAAAGTTATGAAACACACTACTGATCGAGATAAGTTAACACTCGCGATAAAACACATACAAAATCATAATTGGTCATTGGCAGTTCTAGAGGTAGATCATTTTTGTGTAGACCACGAAACCATTCCACCCATAAAAAGCACAAAGAAGATTTCTAAGATAAAACCTAAACACAGTAGGCCTATAAACCATACGTCATTACAGACAAGCTCACAAAGCTCTAGGCCTAAATCTAAAAAATCTCTTGCCAAAATATTTCTAACTAGGCCTATAGAAACAATTCACGTGAGTGGTGGTGCACGTGATGCAATTGTGTATCCGCGTACATGTCCTGCATGCAATGTAACACACCAGCATAACACATCCTTTAGCAGACATAAACAAATTGTGGCCAGGTTGGGAAAGTTAAGAGCCCATGTCTTTTTGAAAACTGTTCACACTTGTTTTTCCATCGTACAAGTTTGGTGCAGCACATGAAAGACGCCCACATTGTGACATAGACGTCGACGACAAAGAATTTATTGACTTAGCTGCATTCTATCAATGGAAAGAGAAAGAGGCCGTTTCTGACCAAACGGGTGGGGCTACAACGTTCATATTTTACACGGACATTGAGGTAATTGTGATGTATTGCTTTCTGAAAGAAAAAGTTGAAAAAGTTAGCCAGAATCCATAGAATAAAGGTTTTAATATGAGTTTTTGTGTGAGGTTTATAATAACAATTAACAAGGAACAATAGAAACTTGACAACAATCACCTACAATGCATTCAAAAAGCACTTGCAAAGGGAAAGTGGTTCTACGCAAACTAAAAACTTACTAAAAAGCTCATCCATCAACGCGGCGGGACTTAAACGTTTTCCTAGTGTAGAGGAAAAGACACACAAGCACTCCAATGCCACTGTAAGGTAAACGTCTAATAAATGATCTAAGGGTCAAGTTTCTAATATATATTGCCCTGCTCGCATGCATGTTACTGTAAACAAATGTGCTACCGGTAGTACTACTAAATTAGTAGTACTACCGGTCGATAGTAGGCGTCGAGATGCAAAACCAGCCATCTCCATTTTGACTTTTGTAACACTTTGAATGAGTAAGACATGAATTTGAATACCTAATTTATCAATATTGCACATGTGACTAAGAGTGAAGTGCAAACAAGGCCATATCCAATGATATAACACAAGGAAAACAGACATCAACTTCAAAACCAGCCATATCCAGCAGGCAGCGATTTTCAAATTCAGACATTTCCAAAATGGAGATGGACAACAGTTGTGCAGTACATGTTATATTCCCACAAGAGCAACGGGAACAATAAACGTAGTTGTGATGAAACAAAGATGAGACAGGCTAAAGATTTAGTAAAAGAAATTGTTAGGAACATATGGACAACCCGTGAGGAAACAATATTCAACGCCCTGATTCCAAACTCGAGCGAGGTGTCACCACATTCAGACGCACACAAAATTTCACACCAAGAGAGAAAATTAATAATCCCAAGCGTGAAAACGAGTTGTTGAGGAAAGAGAGAGACGCTGCATTCGGTAGGTAACTGTAGTGCAGGGGTCGGTAACCTTTTTTGGCTTAGGAATCCATTTTATAGAAAATTTTAAAATTGCTAGTTGGAGCCATAGTAGTATAATTAAAAATGATTACATCAAATATCGTGAGTTTTATTTTTATATGGTACAAAATGTACGACATAATGTTTTTTAATTTTTATGTAGGCCTATAGTGGGGTGTTAGTTATTGGGGTTTAGGGCACAAAACAGACAAGTTATCAGTGCCTGTTAGATCGGAGCATCTTCAAATAATGTGATTTAACCTCTTTGTTATTCTTTGTTTTGGTTACGGGTTCTTTTGTTCTTGTTTATCATCTTTATTCTCAAATCACATTTCTTTCAATGTCTTTCAATGTCTTCTTATCACCTATGTAATTATCACCTATATCTTCACCTATGTATTTCTCTATCACCTATGTCTGCGCATCACCTACTTAAATAAAAGCTTATTTGATTTCACCTTTGCTTTCTTCACCTGATTAACATGGTCAATCTCCGTGGCCGGATAACTCCGAGATTCGATACCTAACTGTGAGTAATCTATAATAATATACAGTCCACACACCACATCATCATGGCTAGCACAGAAGAAACCCTCGCCAACATTGAAGGACTCTTAGCTCTGCGAACAATGTACATGGGTTTAATGTGTGATCTTTACACCTTGGCGCATAAAACAGACGGGGCTTCCAAGATGCAACTACAAGCCCGTAGGGAAGAACATGTGGAACTAAAGGCTGACGAAACCCGTCGGGGAGCAGCCGCCGATCACACAGCCTGTGCGCCGCTTCGTTCAGTCCGAGGAAAATCGCAAGTTCGCACGAATCCGCTCTATACGTATAAATTGCTAGATCCGCTGGACAAATGACATTAGTAGTGCTCTGTTGACATGTTAAGAATTCAGACATGGTTAATAATACATAGGATTGTCTGTCTACTGATATTGCCAAATAATCTTTTGAATTTTCTATTGTTATACCAAAGCCTAACTTCGTGTCAAGATAGGGCAGTGATTTTATTTGGTATAACTCAAAGCAACGATCACTAGCTTTTAGTGGTATTTTAACGAATAACCGTACTACCTTAGAGGTGGCTATCGCTTTTACCTTGGCAATATCGTAGTAGACGTAGACCTGGTCGATAGATGTACCAGTTATGAGCTGGACATCTTGTGGTAGATTAAGAACTATGCCTTGCAAGATTTTTGATAAATTCCCAGGATTGAGAAATATCGAACTCAACCTGCCACTGGACGTTACATCCAATGCTTCTTGTATCTGCATCAACTGCTGTTTTATATAGATAAGAGCTACCTCTAATTTTCTGACAGTAGTAGTCAGCTTGTTTATATATACGATATGTTGTTTTAGTTCGTCTATATCGCTGGTCAGTGTCTGAACACTGGCTCGCCAGCTCAAAACTGTCCCCTTTAAATAGTCAGCTACCTGTTTAATTTCTTGACTATTCTGGGTTACCTGTACATCTAGCCCCTTTCATTACTGTCAGCTGGCTCTCGACGACCTGGGTGATTGCGGTCTGTCGACCTATTACTGCTTCGACCTTATCGTTAGTGTCGGTCACTTCGTCAGTAGTCGCGGTACCGAATAAAAATCTAAGTAGCTTCCCCCCTGCATCGATCAAGGACCTTTTATCTCGCGATTTCGGCAACAGCTGATTGAAGCTATGAATTTCGTAATCGACTTCCCTCAATTCCAATTCTACCCGGGAAAGTTCCAGTTTTACTGATCTCGCGAAATCGATGTCGAATTGGCTTCGTAGGTGAGGTATGTTCTCAACGTACCTTTGGGTCCATTCGACTGTAGCTCTTAGAGATTTCATAAGTTCGGTGTATTCCGTTAGGTCAATGTCGAGGCTTATCGTCCACCAGTCCCCAGTGAACAGTACATCCCCTTGTCTTAGGAATACCAACCCCTGATTCAATTCTTGTGTTTCGCCTGCCGCGAATGCTGCCAGTAGGCCGCCTGGAATCAAAATACGTTGATATTGGTATTTCTTTGGTTACGACGGGAATACGCTAGTTATACTTTTGCTGTCGCCGCCGCTTGTCTTCCCTTTCACTGTGAAATGTGCAATTTCCACAAATTCCGTAGCCCTACTTGCATTCCACATCTCACTCTCCCTTTTTTTTTTCACTTGGGCCATACACCCGCATAAACCGTCCGAGATTGATCTAACTTGTACGCTTTAAACAAACAGTTCATGGCATGGTACGGGACGTTGCCATCAAGGTATAAATCAACAATGCGTTATTCTTATTTATTCTTATTTTTTATTAACATTAATGGTTGTGCACGGTTTGGTCTGTTTCACTACGGTCCTGGCGTACCCGTTTCTATATATTATCCATTGACTTGAATGCTCTTTGGTGTTTGTCCCTTCCAATATCCCTGATCAAAAGATTATTTACCTACTTTTTTTCTTCTAGGGTTTTTTTTTTTTTTTCAGCTTTGGGTTGCCGTCGAGGAACTAGCCCCCTTCCCTGTTATTACAGGGGCTACTCCCTCCTTCGTTGTTGTTTATTTTTCATTTTATTTTTATACACCACATTACCATTTTTATTAAATTATTATTTATAAATTATTTATTATATTTATTATAAACTCACATGTTTGTTTTACGGGTAGATCCTCATACTGGACATGCTTATCCACTGTAAAGGGTTCATTATCTAGAAGGTCGTTTTCTTCGTCTAGTGCCTTCTTCCAATGAGGCACTAAACAATCATCAATTAACTTGTTAATATTTTCATTACTATCTGAGGTTAGGGTAACACCCTTTGTGTATGTGTCAGTAAAGTTGACAAATACATCCGAGTCGTAAATAATCATCAAGTCAAAGAAGTTAATAGCACGCAAAGTTAAAGGACACTGCCGAACGTTTGTTAAGGAAACATGGACTGCTGTGCATGGAATCTGTTTAAGTTCATCAGTCAATGGTTTAAGCCTATCCATCGTCACATACTCAACATTTCCAAAGTCAACGTAGCTCACTTTAATGCGTTCTCTTTCACAAGACATCACCAGAGCGCGATAATAGATCTCGTCGCTAGTAAATCTGCTAGCGACTAGCTCACCAGGATCAGGTAGACGCTCCATGGCAGGAGCATCTTCACAGTAGGCAACGACATCCTGTATGGCACTGTTGCGCAAGTCAACATTGTCATCATCCAATGGGCATAAATATACATCATGTTGACTACAATATGACATAATTCTGGCTTTACATTTATTTTCCAATTTTATGCATCTCAGACCCCGGTCTTCATACTTTGGCACCCATGGTGTAAGAATCACTCGACAAGATATAATTTTACTAGGGGCATTTATGCTTGTCAACACAACAGTAGGAGATTTTAGGGTATTTAGGGGGGGAGGAGGAGGGTACAAAGGTTGGGTTTGGGTTGGGGATTTTCAGAAATGTAGGCCCCTTTTTGGACACTCCGGCTGTCTTGCCACTTCCCGGCTCAGCACGTGCCATCTGGTTTCGCTACGCGATCCCTATGGGCTATGTCCACACCTGCACCCCTGTGGGTGCGGGTATTCTGTGTTTTTTTTTCTTTTTTCCATTGTCATATTGAACACAACTACTAACAAATAACAAAGCAGACAACAAAACACCAATTAACAAAACAGACAACAGAACAACAAATAAACAACAAATAATTGGACTCGTCGCAAGCTGCTACAGTAGTAGGTTTCTCGATAGCGAGTTTCTGGATGCGTCAGTGCCTGTACAGTTTGCGGTAGGAGTGTCCTAGGATAATACTTGCTGACTAATCATTTTTGTCCACAGGAACTTCACTGCCAGCCAAACTTATACAGAATGTAGGCTTTTCGACAGCGAATAGCTGAATGCTTCTATGCCTGTTAAGTTTGTGGTAGTTTTATGTTTTGCTGATAGCCAAACTTATACAGAATGTAGGCCAGAATGAATTCCAGTATGTTGCTCATCAAGAGTTATCGTTAGGGCGGACATATGGCGAAGAGCGTTTCTCTTGTTATGTCCCCATAAAAGACACTATCTAAGCTCTATTTGAAGATAAATTTGTGCAAAAGCAATGACACCCCTATTAAAAACGATTCAAGAATTTTGCGGGACATTTCTGATGGCACTATTTTTAAAGAAAACTAACTTTTTCTATAAGATCGTGCAGCTCTGCAAATAATTCTCCACCAAGATGGGTTTGAAGTTGTCAACCGACTTGTCTCAGCAAAAATTTACAAGTATAATATGCCTGCGGTGTATTTAAGGTTGGGCAATATATATATCCTCATTCACGATCTCAGCTCAACACATCCAGCTAGTTGCCCTAAGAGACCTTATTATAGACCTTGAGAACGTTGGTGTTATGCTTCACCACGTCAAATTGGTTCGTGGAGTTTTGGTTTGCATTCCGGGCGATAACTTGGGAAGTCACGGGTTTGGAGGATTTACAGAGAACTTCTCAACATAATATTTCTTCTGATAGATAGAATAGGAGATGGAACGCAGCTTTGGACTAATGAAGCAATTAAAAATCTACTTTGTCTCAGAACTGTGGAAGACTAAAAGGCATCAGTTTAAATCTATGTAACATAACCGATTGGGATTGGATATTGCTTAACGTCTCATATTTATGCAACTAGGCTAATCGAACCGAAGGGAGGGACGTAAGGGATGGTGGATGGTGGACAGGCCTGTGCTGGTCAGAACCAGCCACAAGCATATGGGGAGGGCAGAGGTTCCCCCACGTCGTGGTCGTCTCCGTCTGTGTCATCCGTCCGTGTTGTCATTGTCGTCGCCGTCGGGGAGGTAGTCAAAGGGAAAGGGGAAAGTTCCCCGACGACGACCCAGAGCTTGCCATTAGTTTCAGGGAGATAAACTCCCCTAATCACGGACCAAACCACGAGAAGGTTGCGAGTTGGAATTTGATGGCCCAACATAACCGAGAAAGATGGTACTTAACAAGTATCTCATCAGGGGATCAATAGAGATTCAATATTTAATAAGCTTCAGTATTACCATGTGGCAGCTCGAGGCCTGCCTCCATGTTTGGGCCATGATCTTTTTGAGGGTGTAGTGACTTACAATCTTGCCATATTTGTCAAATACGTCGTTAAAACCAAGAAATAGTTCACTTACGAAAGCCTCAATAAAAGGATGGGTGCCTTTCCATACTCAATTTCCCATAGGACAGATAAACCAGCTACAGTTCCACAATCCGTGAAGAGATTGGATCAGATTTATAATGTTATTGTATATTGATATGTGAGACGATGATGATGATGATGATGATGATGATGATGATGATGATGATGATGATGATGATACTGATGTCTGGCAATGTGTTTCACTTCTACAAGAATATAATAAAAAGAATATATATAATAATCTGTATGGTGTTGCAATGAATGCGCATCTACCTGTACGTGATTTTAAAGTGGATGAGTGCAGAGGAGATTGAAGTGTAACTTTGTTAACATATCTGATGATGCCAACAAAGGTTATATATTAGAAGTCGATCTAGAGTATCCTGATGTATTACATGACGCCCATAATGATCTAAGACATATAAGTAAAAAATCAGCTTAACCCAGGACAAATTGCAATATTAGCGTTCTTGGCATCATTTTCTTCAGAAAAAAATCCTGTTTAACATAGTCAAAATCCGCAAAAATCCGACGACTAGGATTTTTTATATGGACCTGTAATTAAAACTCTATTAATTACACATTAAATTTAACATTTTAACCAAACTAGTCGAGTTTGGATTCAAATGAAAGCTTACAGCCCATGGTCGACAATAATAATAAGCTGAGTGACTTTTTCTATGAGTTATAGATCTATAATACAAATTAGAGATTTTGATTTGTAGGTCGTTATTGAAAATGGGATGAGCGAAATCTTTAATAGAATTGTAGTGAGAAAGAACTTTGGGTGTTTTAACATATTTATTATTTACTATTATTGATTTTGTACAGTTTTCTGTTGTTGTAATCAATGGTAGCCCGTAATGAAAGTGGTAATCGCCATGGGTCAAAAGATTTTGATTTGACCTCGCCGCCCCGCACCTACGCACGTGTCGGTTCTTGCTCTCCCACTGACTTCAGAGACGCAGTCGATCGCCTCGTCTTGTGGCAGGCAGTCAATTTATTCGTTTCTCTCGTGTGTAAAGTCAATGTCTTAAAAAGTGACTGTCCTGATAGGATGTGATGTTTTTCTAAACACGACGTTATGTGTGATAATGTCATGGAAGTTGAGGTGTAACGGTGTGTTATTTGTAAAAGTGATATTTTAGAATATGTGAAAGACTGGATTTCTGTGGGCCCTAAGGCAGCTGAAACTGTCAATAATGCCAGTATTGTTCGGGGGCTTGATATTATTGTAGTGTATGGTCAGCGTTTACACATTACGTGTAGGCGCAATTTCACAGACACTAAGCGAATCAATAAAAGAAAAGGTGATAATTTAAATCGACCAATAGAAGTGAACAAAAATCGATCTTTACGCTCTTCACAACCACAGTATAACTACAGAAGCGATTGTTTGTTTTGCGGACGTTCTGTTGATGATATTGTATACAAGAAAGGTAAGCCACTTCCAGTCTATACCGTCCGATTTGATCATTTTGACGAGACTTTAAAGAACATCTGCCAAACACGAAATGATGATTGGTCTCGTATTGTCTTAGATAGGATTAATTTTGTCGGCGATTTGCACGCCGCTGATACAGTGTATCATAAAATATGTAGTTCAAATTTTAGAACAGGCAGGCAAGTACCTTCATTGTTTGTTGAGGAGACATTAGACAGAGTAAGTAGTATTGGACGTCCTAAAAGTGAATTAAGACTAGAGACAATTAAGACAACTCGATTAAAATCTAAAAGGATAATTGGCAAACGGAAAAAAAATCATCATTGAAGCAGTGGGTTTACTGGTTGTAGCTACTTTCTTCAACAATTTGGAAAAGTATTCGCCGATGAGAGTTATGTCCTGACGGCAACTCATCAACATCCATCGATAACTGAAACAATATCTCGAAGTTGTATTTTAACATTCCAAGGCATAAAGCAGAGAAAAAGTTGTGTTGCCGTTGATTACCCTCATTGTAAGTATGACGACCTTTACGTTAACTGCAAACTATTAAAAAAATATGTTATTGGTATTATTGCGACTTACGATGCTTGAACTCGGACAGATTTCAGCTCTTTCGAGATTGATCGACTACTCGATGAAATTCAAGCTCTTCGCACTGAAAAACATCAATTGACTGATCGACTCCTCAACGGAGTAAATTTCAGTGAGGATGTGATGAAAGATGATATTAAAGTCAAGTTTTACACAGGCCTACCAAACTTTGCAATGCTAATGGCATTGTTCAATTTTTGATGTAATTTAATATCCTCTAACCACCTCTGGTTGGATGTGATTACGTCTCAATCTCCAACGGCAAGATTTGGCATTTAGGTTCCAAGTTTCGCAGTCGACAGTGTCCAGGATTTTTAATTAGTGGTTTGGACGTGCTGTGTGTGTGTGTGAAATAATTACTGAAGTCGACGCCCATGACTTTTCAGACTGCATTTGGCAACAAAGTTGCTGTGATTATTGACTGTTTCGAAGTGTTTTTAATTAATTACCTTTCTTTTGCTTTAAATTATGTCTTGCAAAAATTCGAATGTTGCACTACTGAAGAAATCAGGAAAGTTATGAAGATTAAACTGAACAACAAGGCCAAACGATACGTAAAATCATCAACCACACCAGCCCACAAGGATTTTTCCATCGAACTGCACATCACCCCTTCACATGAAACATCATCTTGCCAGCCAGAATTTCCAGCAACCCCTGTAGCCCCTATTCCATTGCCCCGCAACTCAAGCAAAAATTTATTTGGACGTCACCTACCTCAGTTAAATAACGACACTTCGGGTTCAGTACCGCTTGAAAATGAAGTTGCCGGCAAATAATTTTTGTTTCATTTTCAATGTCAGACCAATATATATTGATTATATTTTGTATTTATTATGTTTAGGCCTACAAATTGAGAAATACCTATTTACACGCATATCAGCCGCCCACACAATAAACTTCACCCTAGTTTTACTGAAGATAGTGAAGGCAAGGCGATAGACCGGCCGACCGGTAGCCTGTGATGGTGAACCAAGTGCGTGTACCATCAATTACTTGCATTTTTACTTATCCTATCCTATACAAAGTAACAAATGGTTTATAGTGTAGGGACTGTAGGCAAACCTATATATACACCAGGCTTACTTTATATTATTTCTATTATATTATTTAGGGCTATTGGATTAATAAGAAACCTAGTTCTCTCGAATTAATTGTTGTCAAATTGTTATCAAACTGTAAAAACAAACTTACAGGAAATATTACTTTGTTCGGGTTAGGACTATCGCACTAAGATGTATAAATAATAATATAAATATAAATTTCCAATCTTGGAAGGCTGAGGAGATATCTAAAACTACTCGGGGACGTCCATCAACAGCTAGTAGAAACAACGCAGCTTGAATTTAGAACAAAAGTATGATGCACCACGGCCAATAAAAGCTGCCAAATTAGTTAGTTAGTTATTAGGGTTTAAGGGCACACAACACTAAGGTTATTAGTGCTCGTATTCTCTTTTAGAGTGATGTGTAATTTTTTTAAATTCTATTATACAGCTTTGAGCTGCCAAATTGAAGGACCTCAAAAGTATTCTGGAATTCACTACCGATTAAGGATGTGGAGGGAACTTTAGCATAAGGACCCTTAGCCTGCACCAATAATCGCTAAGTTAGTGGCAGAGGGGGGGGGGGTGAAGTGAACGGAATGACACTGGACGCCGATCAAGTGCTCGTTAAATACATGCCGTCCGACAAGGATGAAAAGTTTTCGATAGCTAACAATGCGTTTAAACAATTGTGCCACGTGAAGAAGACTGTTATGGGAATGTCATTTGCAAATTATCTTTATCATCTTCAACCTATTTAATTCCCACATAATGTTCCATGAATATCATTAAAGATTCTTTTAGAGCATTGTTATCCTGGTATTGAACAGCAAGCCAAACACTAGGCCCAAGCATGTTTAAACAAAATCTTAAAATGCAATTTTGGAATTGAGGTCGTAAAACCAAAGATTCGATTGATTGGATTTTGCTTCTAGAGACTTGATTTTAATTCCTTGGATCTTTTATGAATTAAGTACACCAGCAAGTACCCAATTGCTCATTATTAAACCACTTTTAACATGGTTTTAAGTCGGCGTGCAATCTTGTCCCAATAATTTTGCCATTGATTTTTTAAGCTTGTGTTTAAAAAATACTTTTATATCTGAAGGTAGGACTAATTGGTGAATCTGTGGTAGTGTTTTTGCATGCAGATTCCAAGAATCCCGGAAAACAACCTCCTCCCGACGAGAAAGTAGGGAAGTAGAAGGTCGTACCTTCAGTACAAGGGAGGGCACACACTACACAGCATGTTATTCTGTTGTGAGTCGTAACAAGACACTACCTGACAAGCAGGGTAGAATAAAAAGCAAACGAAACCTTCCACTCTGGACAGAACAGACAACCACCTGAAGTTAACAAACATTTAACAGAACAATATGAGGACACAACAGCCAAAACTTGCTGAAACAAAACATGCAGCAGTAAGACAAGCTATCTCACACTGACCACATATAAACTCCATGGGCTGTATGGACGGAACAAACGGGGCGCAATACCGAGATAACAAGCACTTAACTGACAAGCAATACAGAAAAGGGTGTAAAAATAATTTTCAGTCTGAACAGAACAGACTTTCTCGTTACGGTAACACACACAAAACAAAACACATTCAGTAGTAACAGAAGCCAACTGCTTTTACTGTGGAGACCGAACAAGAACAGAACGAAGAGCGGAAACCAAATACGTCCGCCTTTTACAACCAAGGCAGAACAAAGAAAAACTAAACCTTCCAGTCTGGACAGAACAGCCAACCTCCTGATGTTCACAAACATTAAACACAATGATGCGAGGACACAACAGCCAAGACTTGCAGCAAAAGAAGCTAACTAACTCCCTGTACTGTGGAGGCCCTGTAAGAAGAGAACGAAGAGCCTGCACAAAACACGACCGCCTGCGACAAGAACAACAGACCGACTGAGATGTGAGGCTCTCTGCTGTGTGCGTGTAGCTGCAGGTGGTAGTTAAAAGGTGCGGGGCGGCGAGGTCATATCGACGCTACACGTGAAGTGCATGGCAGGTTTAAAAATTCGCATTGATGACAGCAGCACATGGGCTTTATGGTTTGTAATTAATTGGTTGAGTGATGTTATTAATGTGCATTAAGGTTCATCGTGACAATATGATTGATTGATTGGATATTGCTTAACGTCTCATATTTATTCAACTTGGCTAATCGAGACGAAGCGAGAGACGTGAGGGATGACGTGGGGGGACAAGAAGTGGAGAGGCCTGTGCTGGTCAGAAGCAGCCACAAGCGTATGGTAGTAGATTAGTAGTAGTTCTAGGGAGCTTTTACAACAATGATTATCGCGCCTCCAAGATATTTAAGTAACTGTAAAATACGGAAAATGAGCTTAAATATTCTATCATGTTATCACTGTAATTTTCAAACATTCTTAAGATAAGATAAGATAAGACTTTATTCTTCTTCTTCAGTATACAGTATACATAACACAAGTAAATATAGCCGGTTTTATAGGTGCAAGAAGAAGACCCACCTAGAGCCGAAGCCCTGTGTGTGGGTGTATTCTATTGTGAAGTTCTTTGAAACATTTAAGATGGCGGCTTATAGTCATTATAGCTATTTAACAATACAGGAAACTAATCGATAACGTTACAAGTTAGATATTTCGTAATCTAGATGTTAGCTCTAGATATAAAGTTTTAAAGTTACATACAAGTCATAATCATAAATAATACATTCCAGTTGTGTACGTACAATCAATAGGAGATGACATTGAGTATTTAGTAGACATTCTCATTGCAGAAAATTGGTAGTACCTAAAGTTGTAAAGAAATCTAAAAATCTAAAAACTAAGATTAAGATCTAAGCTAATTAGAATTGTAATGGACAAAGTATCAATTGTGTCAATTAGTAGTCAATAATAAGTTTACAATTGGAATATTTTGTACGATACTCTAGATACTAGCCTAGTTCCTAATGAAAATTTACATACAAGTCAAAATCACCTGTAATTCATTTCAGTTGTATACATACAATCATTATATGTATTTGATATAGCTTTTGGTGATACGTTACATTGGTAAGGAATCCAACATTAAAATCTAAGTTAACTATAAATTGTAAATAGGCGTTTAGGGCCTAGTATAGCTAGGTAAGGTATACACATGAATATGAGAAGAATAACTAGATGCGTAAGTGTTATTTAAGATTGATCCTAAGAATAGAGGATATGGGGTCCAAAGTTTTCATCTGTTCATCAGACTTTCATCTGCAGCGTCAGGGTGTCACCAAATATGATAGACAAGCTTGTACGAGTTACATGGGTAATTGACCCCGCGAGGCGAAGGCCAAAGATTATTTTACATAACATTATAACGGCATATTTTTCAAAAAGCATTTTCTTACGTCAAGTACTGCACGTGTATGACCCGAATACGTGTAGCAAAACGTAGACAATATGACGTTCAACATAATTCAAAATCGGATAAGGGATATTTTCGATAAAATAATAAATAATATGACATTGTCCGAAATGGCATATTTGATAATATATTCCGTATTATAGTTATATTTTGTGAAATATTCCAAACAACACATAAAGTTGCCAAATGTCTCTTTAGATTTGAAAAACACCATTTGGCCCTCGCACACGGAGCGGAGATACCCCTAATCCTTAACGTACACATGCGACGACCAATCGAGTCGCAAGTAAAAACGACACGTTCAAAGTACGCGCCATCATCGAGGTCGCTCCTTCGAGGTGGATGTGTATACCCCTACTCCTTCACCCCACCACCTCTCCGCCGGCTATGGGACCACGTTTCTAGAACTGCTCTTTCACTGCGCAGAAGACTCCGATCCAAGATGGTTCGTCCGCTAGCGGGCCGGCGGTCTTCCGCGGAGTCTGTTGTAAAGTTCTTTTTGTCAATGTACTAGAAGCCGTTTAACAGAACTAAAACACGACATAAAGGCAATTCATTACGTTTATCTCTATTTACATAGTGCGCGCGTCGTTCGTCGACAATTTAATCAATTAATTTTCTCTACTCATTTACTACTATTAACTTTTATAGTGTTTCTTTGTATTCGCAACCCGTGTCTGTTAACTACTCTCTTTACTAATTGCGCGCGTCGTTCGTCGGCAATTAGCAATGTATAAATCAACGTGTCAACTTATTTATTAATAATTTTCATTGTATTTTTATTCGTGCACCCTTCCTATTCGTGCGGTGTTCGTTCTCGCCATTAGCATTTAAACTCTGAGAGGTGTAATTTATTGGTTGTGTGTGAGTGACATTTCTATATGTGATGATGATCGGTGTGAAACGTGTGTAGTGCATGAAACTGCGGTTAAAAATGGGAGTGCATCGGAAGAAAATACCCTTGTATTTGAGAAGCACATTTCTGAAAAAAGTGCTACACGAGAAGAAAAAACACGCGACAAGGTAAGCATTGACAGTAAAACTGAGTTGCTTTGTTTTGACATGCAAAGTGTACTTAATTGTCCCCAGTCTACCACCTCGGTCTTTTATTATAAGAGAAAGTTTGCCATGTACAACTAACAGGCTGCATTGTAGGCGCCAAACAGGGTTATTGCATGCTTTGGCACGAGGCATTCAGTTCCCATGTCCACTTCACAAAATTCGCCCGTATTTTGACATTCTTGTAGAAGAAATTCATTTTCAACCGGCCAAAAACTAACAATAGACGAGGGGGTATGCGCATTTCGAGGCTGAATTCATTTCCGGGTGTATATGAAAAATGAGCCTGATCGTTACAGAATTAAATTGTACATTCTTTGTGATTCGTTGACCGGATATCTCGTAAAAATGGAGGTTTATACAGGCAAGAGCGCAGATATAGACACCATAATTCCATTGTTTCACCGTCTGTTAGCCAACCACCTAAATCAGGGTCACATCATTTACATGGAGTGCGTTCCGTTACCTGCTGGCTCTACTGGGAGCACAGTAAACAACAGTGCTAGCCTGCGCGGTCAGTAGGCCTAGAAAACGGAATGGTTATAGAATGATAATAGAGGTACTCTTGCCCTACAGTATTGCATTGGCAATGGGAGGTGAGCCCCTAAATATTGTCCTAAATAAATATCCTTCATTCTACATTCATTGTGTGGCTTGTTGGTCTTGGGGTTATAGGCTTTGCTTCCAATGCAGAAGATCCAGGGTTCGATTCCCGCTAAAGTCAAATGATTTTTAAATTATGATTTGGACTTAAGTCCATCAGTTCTTGTCCTAGGAATTTGTAAACGGTGACTTTGGAGCCGTCCTAGCAACGAGGCACATAATAAATTTGAAGTTATTCTGAATCGGCCTTGTTGATTCTGGCGTTGATCCGCGGGTGTTCGCACTGTCCATACCACTGATTGCTATATTTCCTATTAAAAAATATTGATCTTTGGTTGGTTATTGCTCACTTGTCGATTGCGTCGGGGCCTACAGGGTTGGCTTGGTCGCTTTGATTTACTGTCCCCCACTGAAAATCAGTTATATAGTGGGTAGGCTCTAAATAGGGACAAACACGGGTAACAGACGTACCTTTAGACAACATTTTTGTATTAGTAAACCTAACATCCCGTCTTCATTTTCTCGCAGCATGACCGAAGGGTCGACTGGTTCCTCAGACGAAAGCCAGCCACAGGGACTTGGCCTACGCGAAGAAGAAATAATTAGCACGCTCATTTTTACGATAGTTAGTGAACAGCAAAAGTTTCATGAGTGGCAGAAGGGCCAGAAGAGGAGTGTGGCCAACATTTTAGGGAAAATCACAAGTCTCCTGTCTACCTACAAAGCCACCCTGAAGACTAAAATTTTACAACAGGTTCAAAGCATAAATGTCTGCATCAGGAAAAAGTTAGACTCCAGACTCACAAATGCTGTAGTTGAAAGAATGCGAGAGAGTTGACAGCGCTCCCATCTCATTCAGCTGGCAGCAGCAAAACACAAAGGTCCTTCCTGAGAAACGCTCAAGTGAGGTAAGTAGTAGCATTTAACACGACAATTACACAAAATTAATATAACCAGTGCTATTTTATTTATTAACTATCCCGTTTTTTAAACTGATAATCAATGGATGGTCAATAAATACTGTAGTCTACCCTGACAGTAGGCCTACTAACAATAATAATATGCAGCAGACCTATTTGAATAGTTTATAAATAAATAGTTTTATAAACAAGCTAATTAACCTAGCCAATCCAATTCACAATCATGGCTATGGTCTATGGATGATTAGGACATAATTTAGCCCTACAGTTGTAATGGTGAGCGACTTTTCAACAAGCTACGCTTCCTGACGTAACACGTTAATATAAATTCAGAACAAAGCCAAGGTAGCCACGGTATATATGATTTTTTTTTTTTTTTATTATTTCCTTTTTGTTTTGTTTTGTTTTTTGTTTTTTTTTCTTTCCTTTTTTATGAGTTATAACTATACCTGTATAAACTTCCTTGTAGTTATGGAATCCTCCACCTGTGTTTTAGGCACACTGATTGAATATAGGATTGTCAAACACTATAAACGACTGTAACACAGAAGGTAGGCCTTTTACTAGGTAAGTAATGCTAGAAAACTGAGAGTGTTATGATCGTCCCAGAGTTGGTAGTGTTAAGTAAGACAAATAGGAAAATCTATACTATAAATAAAATAGAGAAAGCTAGTCAGGACAAGAATCGTCCTTCCTTTCAATAATATTGGCAATCTACGAGCAATTCAAACTATCACTGTAATAACTATGAAAAACACTTATTCTTGAATAACCTAATCTAATACACATATTATGTAATCAATATTTAGTGCCCTGGACGAATTTGCAGCTATATGCGAAAACTTGGAGTGGTTTTTCCGGGGGTCTCCCGGTGTCGTCACACTGTTTGGAGGCAAGGGGCCCGTGAGGTGCCTCGGACCTTATGACCACGAGGCTGTACGGGCGGCCGCCTTGGAAGCCAGAGAAGCCACAAGGGGACGGCGATGCGCCGCCGCCAGGGCCTTAGGCGTCGCGTGCGACAGTGACTCGGACATCTACCTGTGGTCCGGGTGGCGGTTAGTTGATTGCAAATATTACCGTGTTCATGTTCCCTGAAACATATTTTCCAAAAACTTCCAGACTAAGCCTGGGTTTTGGAAAGAAGGTTGTCGTCGAGAGGTTTCCTGTTTACAAAAATGATATATATAAACAGAGCATGGTTACAATAACCCCGGATACAAGGGATGAGTGGGCCGAATGAAGGTTCCCTTGTTGTTCCGTGAAGTAGTAGCCGTATCTTGTGCTGGCTGGGAGAAGGCGTTGGATGGAAGGGTGTATTGATGCGCTGTAAGTGTGAGTGCTCGCATCTCTACAGCCTCGGTGTTAGAAGTTTTTGTGTTATCTGGCGCCACGATGACGTAATGGTGAGAGGGTGGGGCGCTCGGAGCCAAAGGAACGGCGTGAACAACACCACACTTTAAGTGGTGCTCTATATTTCCAAATAATCACGACTGTTATAATAACAGTCCTGCCTCCTATCCAATGCATAGTAGGTTCCTCATACCAAAAAGGTACCGATATTTGTTCTAGATGTTGTGACCATACTTGTACGGGAATAGTCGTGTCTTTACTGTGAGTTTATCCAAGACGAGAAATGACTTGCTTAATCTGGTCTCGAGTTTCCAAGGTGCTTTCAAGTGTTGGCGCGGAGTGATTGACAAAAGACGGAGCACAGTGGGGAGGGGGGGGGGGGGAACTGTAAATGAAGGACCCCGCGTAAAATGCCATTGCCTACCCATATGGGTAGCCAAAAGGAAGTCATCCCCGTAAGCCCTGCAGGTGGGTTCAATAACTAGGGAACCAGTACCTGTGAGTATTACGTGCGTTGTTGTGGAATTATCCTGCTGGTACAGATTTGGGCAAACGAAAGTAAAAAATTCTTCTGTTACCGAATGAAGCCACACATTCTCTTGCGGCGATTTATAGACGACAGAGTGGAATTTCGGAACTACATACTTATCACAAAGGGAGCGAGTTAGTTTTTTATTACCCGTGTATAATCCATAAAGACATGAAGGGTGATAGTGATTCCGTTTGTAGATGGAATTATAAATCAAAAAAGCCAGTGACAAGAAGATATAAGAATTTTACAGATGAAGTCTTACACAAGAAGCCATCTGTAAATTGAAAGCGAAGAAGATCACTATTGCCAAAGCTTGTGACACCTACAAGATACCAATGGCAACTTTATGTTACCGGTTACAAGAATCGAGCACTGTTTTTGCCCCGGCCGCCATCCTGTCTTTACGGCTGAAGAAGATTGCAGTATTGCAGATCATTTAGTTACGGTATCACTTTGGGGTTACCCTTTTACAAAGCTGAATCTACGTTTGCTTGTTAAATCATCGCTTGACTCTGTAGGCAGAGTTGTGAAACATTTAATTGGATATTGCTTAACGTCTCATATTTATGCAACTTGTCATCGCTT
>JAMZAV010011559.1:0-18877 GCA_024449915.1 Sweltsa coloradensis | reverse complement strand
ACTCGACCGTCGGTTCCAACGTGACCCACTGTGATCGAGGTGGTTGCTCCTGCAGCCTCGCCTCGTCGGGGTTCTGCTCGCCGCCATGGTCACGTGTGTCTCTCTGGACACTGCCATTGGTCAGCCTTCTTAATTCAAACTTCCGCGGGTCGTTCCGGGTTCGCGATTCGTCGACTACAAACTTCGCGAAAATACACATTTCCGTTGGTTTTAGTCACCAACGTTGCCATTTATGCTTGCCGCATTCCACAACCCCTGCTCGCTGCCGTCGAAAGTTGAAGCCAACGCACTTTTCCAGGACGTTCCATATTTAACATGGGGTGACGTCACTTCTAGGCCACTCTGGTAAACCCGAAACCAAAAACATGAGCCTCGGCTCCACAACTTCACATTCCACACTTTCAACCCTAAGGTTGGCCTTTGCATGCCTAGATGCAGATTCACACTGGCTTGAACAAGTTAGAAAAATATGACTTAAGGCCTTGAAAATATTGAAAGTCCCACATGATATGAAATACATAGATAGATTTAAAACAGTGAAAAATATAAAAATACAAGGGGTAGGGCTGTAACGTTACACAGTTTTGACCTAGGCCTAGCCTAGGCCCATGTGTTGTGTTCTATAATAACATTGCAGAGCTTGATAATAACATTTTAATCATATACTAATTCTATTTTTCACTTTTAATATTACATAATCCAAACTTTATAAACAAAAATGAAAGAAAACAATTTTGTAGGCTCTTGGCTGTTCAATTTAACTTGCATCATCCCCAAAAGCAACTGTGTTTGGCTGTTTCCTTGCTGTCTCAATGGAAGCAGTTCCTACTACATCTGGGACACGGCTCCGCCCATGCTTTGGCTCCGCCCCCTATTGAAAGTCGAATCGATTATCGCCCCGCCTTCAATGTTTACAATCGAAATTAGCCCGCGCAGATTCAAATATACGAAAATAAGCATAGAAAACGTAATTAACATTATATCCGTAAATAAGACTAAAAATCCGTTTATCGGTTTTGCACCCTTAATATCCGTAAAAACGGATAAAATCCGTTAAAACGGCAGCCCTGCAGTAAGCCAAGCTTGTATTTTAAATTTTAAATTGATTTCGCACTCCATGTATAGCTATGAATTTATGTATTATGTGTGTTGTGTGTGTTTGTGTATGTATTTATTATTTGTGTATGTATGTATTAGGAATAGTTCTGTAATAATTTTTAGGCCTAGTTGCCTATATTATGTTCATGACATGTTTCATACATCTGTGATGTTAAAACGAAACTCGAATTAAATAAATAAATATTTTTGTCAACATTATTGACATATTGTTTATTATTTAATCTAAAAAATGTTATCTTAAAGCTTAAAAAGTTTAGATGAGATAAACAACATAATAAAACTTATCTAGGTAAGATAACATATTTTATCTCTAGATAATTTAATCTAGATAAGTCACAACACTGATAAGGGGGCTAAAGGGGTATTACGATGCATTGGTATTAAAGTTTAAGAAAAATCGTTTTTATTGTTTGGATAGCCAGTCTTCTGGTACTGGACTAACAGTGTGATAGATCTACTTGAGAATTTGCAGCTGATGTTAGCAACATTGAGTTTATGTTATTGGGGGCTATGAGGAGGGAGTTGGTGCCATCTGCATATAAGGTGAGGAGAGCTCTCGCAATGTCATGGAAATTTTCCATATTAAGAAGTTTGGGGAGACTGTTGAAATAGGGTATTATAAAAAATTTAGGGCCAGTGAGTAATGAAATATATCATCACATAAACGTCGTTACGACTGTCTTAACCATACTCGATTTGTGAAATTGTTACTAATAAGCTTAAATGCTCCATAACCACTTGGAGCATTGAAGCATTAAACAATTATGTGCGCTCGATGGCTGCTGTCCCAAGGTCTAGCCCTACAAGGTGACACCATGCCTTCAAAGCTTGTAGGGCCTCGGCCTAACCTAGGACCTATAATTTCTGTGAATTAAACTTGTTTGTCTAGGGACAAAAGCAATATTGAACTTTAAACTTAAAGTAGACAGAACACTTTTGTAAGTTGTGTAGTGAAGTCAATTATGAAATAGTCCTAGACTAGCCCATTGTTTCAAACATTAAAGAGGGTCTAAAAAGGATTTTTAATTTTGAACCATGATCAATTGGCAGGCCTAGGCCTACTTCAATTATTTTTTATTGTGGGGCAAAAATATCATGACCACAACTTACAAAACTAGAAAACCAATAAAATATAAATTTGATACTGCAATTTAAGTTGGCTTGAATCTCAATCTAAACTCAAGAATATTTTCATAATCTTGCTTGACTTTAAAAATCCTGCACGCTCAGCCCTAAATTGGTTAGTAGCCTATGTAGTTAAAATTATAAATGAAAGAATTGTAATAAACGAGTAGGCCTACTGGGGTTCATATTTTTGTACCCAAGGTCCTGCAAAGTTTTTATTTTAACATTTGCTTGTTGTCCTCTTAGAATACACTGGAGAAGTGCTCTGTGTGTATGAAGCCTATCCTAGACCGCATTCTTCGAGCGACTGGCAAGCCATACCACCCGCAATGCTTCTCGTGCATTGTCTGTGGGAAAAGTCTCGACGGTATTCCATTTACAGTTGATGCAACTAATCAGATTCACTGCATAGAAGACTTTCATAAGTAAGTACAGACAGGACAATGCCAGAAGACAAAAGTGATTCAGGCCACTCTAGTGCTACCCAGGCTTGAATTTGAACACTTTAATTCCAAGTTTTTATCTAGTACTTGCACACCTAAAGTCCTTTGCAAGTAAAGAAAGATCCCAGGTATCAAGAAATTTCCCCTCCTCGTTACCACCTCCACTCGGCACGGGTGACAGTGCTCGCGAGACGTTGGAATGCGGTAGACCACATGACCCATTCATCCAGGTGTCATTGTTAAGAAATAAATTTTTCGATGTAGTTAAAATGTTATAATTTCTCATTTATTTTCAAATATATGGAATAATCATGTAAAATTAATATAAAATAAACTTTGTATTTTAAAAATAGCATGAAAACTGCCGTAATTAGAGTTAGTTGTAACTTCATGGTTACGATCAGAATAATTACGACACGCAATAATTACGGCAACGTCTCGCGAGTACTCTCACCCGTGCCGAGTGGAGGTGGTAACGAGGAGGGGAAATTTCTTGATACCTGGGATCTTTCTTTACTTGCAAAGGACTTTAGTCGGTAGGAGAGGGTGAACGTTCAAAAACTCTAGCCCGAGCGAAGCTTTTTTGAAGTTCGGCTCGGGCTCGACTTTTTAGGCTCGAGTTAGTTTTTTATCAAAACTTCGAACTTTAAATGAACTTTGTCTTGAAATTACACCAAAATCAGATTTTATAGGCCTACGTCGTTCACGTAATATAACAACAATGCAGCGATCGCCATATTGGACATTTCTATCAGCTAATTTTCCAATGCCTAGAAAAGTTCTCGTATTGTCACACCATGACGTCACGACGCAGCCATCTGTTACAAGGCGGTGATTGGCTTGCTCTGGTGAAACAGCTATTACATAAGTTTCTTGGGTTGTCGCGTCAAAAAATGTTACATGAACAATTTAATACAGTGATCCGCCATTTTTGTTTTTAAATTACTGTCAATTCTCCCACTTGTTGAAAGTGCTCAAGTGAAAACCTCGTACATATTGAGTAAGGTTGCCCATCGATGTAAAAATGCCAACATCAACATCGAATCAAAAGAATCTATGTCAAATCGCGATGTTGAAATTTTTCCGACATTGACATTGAAACCAAAAAAATCAACATCGAAATTCCAAAATTCGCCTTTGTAGCTGAAATATTGGTCCTGCGTTCGTTCAGTACGAAATAATATGTCGGGATCGGCAAAAGCGTTTAATAGCCTAAACGTTTATCCTTTTTCAAAATTGACGTTTAAACGTTTAAACGTTTTTAAGCCCTACTGTAAAAAAACAAACATATTACCGTATCGGACCGAATATAGCGCGATGTTTTTTTTTCCGAAAATACTATCTCTAAAACAACACTCGCGTTATTTTCGCGCTCTTGCATTTGAAATAGCGCCTGAACAAAGGCCACCTGCAATACAACTCCCGCGCATCGGCTGCTGCGCATCGCCCCGCCCACCCACTCGACGCCAGCTGATCTTGTGAGGCGGGCGGGTGACGTCATCACGGGCTCCGCGGCAAAAGGCCGCAGGAATATCGCCGCGTATCACGGTTCACTGGTTCCGCGGAAAATGACCACCAATATAACTGTGCGTACAATTGAAAAGTTTTTCTTGGGAATCGATCCCGACTCGATTCTAGGTCACAATGATCAATTTCTAGTCCCTTAATCAGACTGGTGAACTGTGGTTGGCTTATGTGATCTTGTGCTTGGCCCTACTCTGTTAAAAAACATAGGACTAGGCCCTAACATTGTTCAAAATGTTTTGTTGTAAGAATGAAACTTTGGTCTATTCATTCATTGCATTGTAAATAAAAAATGTTTATTGTACATTTTAATTTTCTTTGATTTTTCTTTTTTCTTGAAATGATTTTGAAAAATTGGGGGTCGTGTTATATTCGAGATCGTGCTATATTCGGTCCAATACGGTAATTTTAGGTAGGCGTAATCGTAATTTTGTACTGATGACCGACCTTAGCAGCCTATGACCCGGCCCATAGCCTGTGTTCGTGTGCATGTAGGCTCCAAAAGTGATAAACAAAATAAAATTTTGTATAAAAAAAAACAAATGTTTACACGTTTATTGAAGACTAACGTTTAAACTCCACATGCACGTTTAAACGTCCCATCCCTAGTGCGAAGTTACATAAAAAACGGAGCAGTAGGTATGTATCATGTTTCCCGAGAACGCCAAGTGTCAACACTAGTCCGTGATGTAGGCCAGCCGGCGAGTTCTCACCCCGCCCGCTCCTACGCAATAGCTGATCTGACACAAATCGGCCGTCAAGCTGCATGGAGTGAGGCAAATACTACGCGACAAATCTCTTTCTCTTGCTGCAGACAAGTTTTATCAGCACCTCTCACACGTGCGTGCAGGCAACAGCTGATATGGTGTGTAGCCTATTAGTATTGACGGACGGAAATTCGGAGGCACTCAAGATCGACAAGATAACGAGTGAAGTAGGCCTACAAGTTATAGCGTTCTTTAATTAATGATGTTAGGAACGAAATCATATCAGTTTATTTTACATAGATTTTATTACGAGAATATAAAAATATATATTAATAAATAAAACGAACAATAAATAACTGTTCTGTAGCAAAAAGTCTGTGTTAAAAATACCACACAAAAAACGAAAAATATCCAACATTAAAGGTGGGCTGTACTCAAGGGCCCGAGAATTTTCTTAAGAATGGCAATGTAAAAACTATCATGCCGAAAACCCCATCCAAAACGGATAAGATCTCGCGAAACGACAGCGCGTTGAAGTTCTGGGGTGGCCGTCCGTGACGTCACCGCTCCCACTCGCCCAGCGGTCGCAGCCCGCGCGGACCTCATGCCGTCTGACCTGCTGACTGTGCTAGCAGGGAACAACATCTTCCCTTTAGTAGATGTGTGGGCGTTATAGGGGTAGCAGTGCGAAGTGACCATCCTTCTAATTCGATGTAAAACGTGTGTACATACTGTAGTTATATTGAAGCGTTTTTTAATTATAATTCTTATTGACTAAATGCCAGTCGGCAGTGTTGTGATTTTGTGCTAAAACGTATTTTATTGTGTATTGTATTGCTAGATAACCCCATGATTATGAACATGAACACGCGTCAATATGACTATATGTTGTGTATTCGGGTGCAGTAATCAGCCAGGAAAATCAGTGATCGTCGATGGAAAGAAAGTTAGTTTTCAGTTTCCAAATCGTGATAGATCGCCGACTCGTCATAAATCTTGCTTGAAGAAAATTAATTGCATGGGGTTTACACCTAGTAAATATTCAGTTGTATGTGCTACCCACTTTACTGACGAAGACTTTGAAATATCATCTAATTTATAAAAAAAAATCAGTTTGGCATGCCGCATATTAGGCTCAATTTCGAATCCCGTGTTAAAAAAGGATTCAAAACGCCAATAAAATTAAAAGGGGGAGATTCATCGTTTCAACATGTCACAAAAAAGCGCCGATTAGAAGAAAGAAAGTGAGCGATGCTGTCACAGAAAGCGAGAGTTTTGATACAGAGTTACAATGTATTATTATTAGTATTGTAGTTGGTAGTTATTAGTATTGAACAGCCCGAGATAGAAATTCATGTCGGTACAACTGTGTTGAACGAGAATTCCATCCTGGAAATAGGAATTCAACGTGAATTAATCGGTTATGAATGTCGTTGACAGACTATCGAAGATGACGCCCCTGTGGATAATGATAAAGATGTGTATGTATCTTCAGAGTGTTCTTCCTCAAAGTGCATTACTGACGACTATGTGTCATCTAGTTACGACGACGTACCATCTAGTGATGACGACTTATTATCTAGTGATGTCAACGTTCCTAGTTTCATTGTATCACTTATGCATTTCAAAGCAAATCAAAGCGTAACGCAAGACTGAATACTCCACTTCAGATCTTCCCCATTTCCGTTTCCCCACCCTCGCAGAAAGAGTTAGTAATGAAATCAACAACTTTCATACACTGTATAACATGACGTGTATATATTAGTTTATTGGTGCAATATATCTTTCAACTGTCCAAAATGATTGGTCACAGTTAATGGGGGTTAAGGGGTTGGGGGCTCTTCCGTGAACAATTACCATTTTACACAATAAGACACCCAAAGTTATTTTCTGGAGTTTTCTGTACTGCGTCATAAACTTTCACCACGCAGTCACTACGATAGTGTTTTGTGAGTGTGATGGCCGTTATTCCACCCTATTATTTTGAGCCTCGACTTTCTGATAGAAGGGAGAATAAACCAAAAAAATCACTTGTAGGCAGATGAGGGAATATTGATTGGTGTAATTGTGGGGAGTGCGTAATAACGTTGATAGACGAAACTAGTGGGTATTCACTGTATTGCAGTGATAGTAAAGTAATAAGGGAACATCGGGGCAGTGCTGACTGTATCACATAACATACTATTTTTTAAAGTGTCGTGTTAAATCTTGATACACTGAACACAGAAAATCACTTATTAGCTTTGCATGCGCCTGATAGCCAATTAGTAATTCTAAACGAAGCATTTAATAATACAAATCGCTACGTTGCTTACCAAAAATTTGTTTACTGGATGAATTCGTGGTCAACATTTGACAAAAAGAAAAGGAAGGTTATTGGGATATCCATCGTGTGTTGTGAACTGTATTCGCGTGAAAGGTACCCAGAATCAACAGGGTTCTACCCTTCTACGTTGGTTTTAAAGCAGCTGACGGTTACGAGCCTGAGTATTTTGAATAACTTCTTCATTGGTGAGTTAATTGAGTTGATTATTTTGTTATTTAGTATTACTATTATTGGGGTAGTGAGTCCGGTGAAAGCACGGGCTTGAGCCATGCACGCATAGTGTGTAGTTGGCTGCAGCCAGCGACCCGCGGCCGTCGAGACTACGGAGCGGTGACGTAGCCACCCCCACCCCTCCAACTTTGAGGCGGGCTAGCTCTCGAACGGCTCGTGCGTTTGAGCTCGGGTTTTTACTGGGGTTATCGAAATCGTGTCAATAATTTGTTTAATACATAAAAACGCGTTTTTGAAATTTACCTCACTTTAAATACAGCCCACCTTTAAAATAAGAATTTGTTAAAAGATAACTGCAGATTGCAATGGATATTACAACCGACTGAAGAGAACACGTCAACTTAATCTCCGACTGTAACACAAGTGAAACAACGTCGATGACCGGATGTATCACCTTCGCAGTCGCACATCCCTTGACCAACCTCAATCTTGGCGGCAAGGTCGCTGACCCCGAGTGCTGGCAGCTAGAGCTTGTGCGGGGAGGGGGCGTAGTCGGCCGGCCAGTGCAGGCAAGGCGACATTAGACTTGTCAGTCAGCGCGCGCTGCCATTGAAAACTCGTGAAGAAAAACTTGTGAAAAATGGGCGGGACAAAATTAAGAGACCGTTTTTTTTGTAATTTTAATTTTTTATGCACTTAATATTATTTTAATATTTATACTTGAAATTGCCAATTTAGGAATTTGGCCAAAAATACAATACGGTATATCTATATGATATCACAGGGCTGCCGTTTTAACGGATTTTATCGGTTTTTACGGATATTAAGGGTGCAAAACGGATAAACGGATTTTTAGTCTTATTTACGGATATTTTGTTAATTACGTTTTCTATGCTTATTTTCGTATATTTGAATCTGCGCGGGCTAATTTCGATTGTAAACATTGAAGGCGGGGCGATAATCGATTCGACTTTCGATAGGGGGCGGAGCATGGGCGGAGCCGTGTCCCAGATGTAGTAGGAACTGCTTCCATTGAGAAACAGCAAGGAAACAGCCAAGCAGTGTTGCCAGACGTACGATAATTGTCGTTTTGCACGATAGTTTAGGCTTCTGTACGATGAACGATAGTGTCTTTGCGATAATGGCATTTTGTACGATAATTCCATGTAAGGAGCAAAACAACCAAAAATTAATAATAATAATAATTGAAAATTAAAAAATTAAAAATCGTTCTCATCAAATCCACGCTCACACTCACTGTTTCCTAAAATATAACTTTTAAATGCATAAAATTTCTGTATACCTATGGCTCACGCCAATTTTCCTTACGCATTTCTCTGCGTTCATTTTTGGCGCTCGAATTTCGACTCTCGAATCTCGGCTCGCGGCTCGCCCTGGTCTCACGTGACGTTTCATTATGCTCACATGCTGCCGCGCAGCCGCTGGGACTTGCAGTTCAGTTTGTCTACGCGACGCGATGCGTGATAAACACAATCATGTGTGTAGATTCGTGTGTTGTGCCTTGTGAAAATGTGTGATGTTCGCTTTGTACGATATATTTCCCGAAAAAACGATTATTTCAGAGCCCCCGTACGACAATGTGGTTTTATAAATCTGGCAACACTGCAGCCAAGCAGTTGCTTTTGGGGAGGATGCAAGTTAAATTGAACAGCCAAGAGCCTACAAAATTGTTTTCTTTCGTTTTTGTTTATAAAGTTTGGATTATGTGATATTAAAAGTGAAAAATAGAATTAGTATATGATTAAAATGTTATTATCAAGCTCTGCAATGTTATTATAGAACACAACACATGGGCCTACCTAGGCTAGGCCTAGGTCAAAATTGTGATGCAACATTCATAGGGTCTAGCTAGTAGGCCTAGCCTACATTCATAGGGCCTAGGCCTAGAATTTTTTAACCAGGTCAGAAAATATTATTTTAATGTTTAAAATGGAGTTTCTGTAAATAAATAACATTTTAAATTTGTATGCAATCTTAATTAAAGAAACCACGGGCGTTTCTGGCTCCTTTCTTCTCATCTGTGCATAGGCCTAGGCCCTTGGCAACTTTTAGGTTAAGATGGTAACAAATATAAACATCACATTTATCCATTTTCATAGTTTGATCAATGAAATCAACGTTTTTAGACTTTTCACGGATATTTGCGGATATTTAACGTCCTCATACAGGATTTGAAAAAAATATCCGTGGCAGCCCTGCTATATCATTAAAATCGATTTGATGTTTTAAATAAAAAATCAATGTCGAAAATTTGCTTCGATATCGATTATTAATCGATTAATCGATGTCGATGGGCATCCTTAATATTGAGCATGCTGAATATGCTCGCGCATTCAACAGCTTTCGGAATGGCTCAAGTACGCAAATGGCATATTCAACAGCTTTATGAACGAACCCTTTGCTTGCATTCACTGACTGAAAGTCAAACTCTTCGAGTGTCGCGATTGGACGGAAACAAGTTTGCCATAGCAAACAACAGAGGGCGCCAGAGAGCGTACGCGTGGCGCGCTCCGTCGGCCATCGTTCTATTCAAGATATAGGGCACGGGATATTCAAAAGTGCTGAAGTAGCATTGGAAATGTCTAGTACGTGTATATAATACGAGTACGAATTCGGAGGAATTTTTCGGGGCTAAAAACGCCGTACTATAATCGAACCAATACGGTATTTCACATTCAAACCCAACACAGACCTATTGCCAAATGGGGACCTGCAACCCCTCCCCCATCACCCTCTTGGCGCATCCATCCATTTATGACTTAATTGGCTCGACTATATCTACAACTCTCATTAGAATTGCCGCTAGTGGCTACAAAATATTTTGCTGTAAAAAAATGAAAACTCTTGGGTGTCTTTTTCATAATGTATGTGATATTTATAGTAATAGTTTGTAGGATTTTGAGAGAATTGTGAGAATGTTCTTGAGACTTTGCCTCACCTAGGCATATATATATATATATATATATATATAGGCATATAGCTACTTGACGTCAAAATGTTACACAGTAAATAATGTGTTGAATGTCATGTTTGATGGCAGAGTGTGGCTTCAACTTGACAAGTTGAATTGTGTTTTAGAAAGTTTGCCCCACGTTGCTGTGTGTGCAAGTTGCCCATAATGCCCGAGGCAGGGCAAGATGAGACAGTCCGTGTTGTTGCGCTGGACCGGAGTTTCCATATCGCGTGTTACAAGTGTGAGGTAAGGTTCAAACTGACATATTTTAATTTTGTGAGCTTGTCTTGATGGTAAGTTAATATTTTCTATCAATTTTGGAACTGTTGGAATAATTTAAAGATGACAACACACAAGGACATACAAATAACCACTAAAAGCCAAGAACTGGCATGTAGTAAATATTTATTTATTTATGATTGCCCATCTACCAACATTCAAATTACGGTATACGGTATGTGTTGCCGGAAAAAAAATAATATTTTTTAAACATATCTAATCTGTATTTTGAAAATAATTGTTTCTGTGTTTTGTATCCTCTGCCTATTGTACTGAACTTTCCATTGTCCCACCGTTATCAAGGTTTAAAAATACGTAACAATTTTTGAAATTAATCTCTTTCTTCCTACTCCTCACATTGACAACAACATTGGTGGTCAAGAATTGGTGATTTATAATATGTCCTCTTGCAGTGCGATTCTATAAGATTGTTAGGGAGATATCAATAACTAGGGATGTGCGGTTCCAGGTAGTAAAGTACCCGATTTTTCGGTTCCGGTTCCATCAAAATATGAATATAAACATTAATTTATGGATTATGTACTGAGATTAACCACTTGACAACTTAACCGGCCTATGTAAAAACGTACAAATATATCTATAAAATTGCCAAATAATAGTAGTCTTTACGTGTATAACTTTATTATTAATGATAAAACAAAATATTTACGTAACAGGACTATAATATCTATGAAAGTCGAGCGCCGTTGCCAGCATCTGTGTGTTAGCCCGTAAGCGTTTGAGTGCGAGAGAGATAGTTGCGGCGATGTAACTCTTCATAGCCAAGGTCGTAGCTGGCTGAGTGGAGGGGGGGGGGGGCGTGCACGGACACCGGTGCGCATACGATCCACTTCACAGCTGACTGTGAATAATAAATAATATAATAATAATAATAATAATAATAATAATAATAATACTAATAATAATAATAATGATAATAAAGGGTAGGCCATGCCCATAAGCCTGCAGTGACACTGGTTACTCCCAATTCTCTTCTCGCACGTCCTGCCTGTGCCCATTCATCCTCATGCGTAGTGTTGGTGGTCAACCCAATATATTCAGCAGGACATCGCGTACACTTGAGTTGGTATACCGTACACTACGTTACTAGGCTATCTTTTATTAAAAATGTATGTCACTGCACACCTGTGGGACCAGCAACGTGGTGTACCAACTTAAGTGTACGCGATGTCCTGCTGAGTATATTGGGTTGACCACAAACACTACGCATGAGGATGAATGGGCACAGGCAGGACGTGCACGTGCTAGAAGAGAATTTGGAGAAACCAGTGGCACTGCACGCTTATGGGCACGGCCTACCCTTTATGACCTGTTTCACAGCCTGTGTCATAATAGACGGAGAGCCAGTGACAGTTTCTATTGCCTCATAAAGTACATATGTTTGGACCATTGGAGTAGCGAGCGCAGCCAATTTTCAACTTGTTACTATAGTCTCAATTGTACACTATCTTTAGTATAATTCTCACTCTCTGTATTATTGTCATTATGTTATTATTTGTTGTTGTAATCAGAACTCTATTCTAGCTTCACTAGATAGATAGGTCTTCAAACGGAAAATTTGTATGTATAGTTTAACACATAACAAAAACTTGTAGAAATACAGCCAAACCTTACACACTCAAAAGGAATGAGATCTAAAAAAAGGGCCAAGCTCATCTACCCTTCCACATTTGCGCATTCTTAATTCATAAACGTACAGTGTCCCATAACAGCATCCTCGAAAAGCTTGGCAAAATAGAATTTGCGATTATTAATTTAACGTAGTAGTTTATCCAAGTTCTTTTTTTGTAATTAATTTAAACGTAAACATGCAAATTCTATTTTGCCAAGCTTTTCGAGGATGCTGTTATGGGACACTGTACGTTTATGAATTAAGAATGCGCAAATGTGGAAGGGTAGATGAGCTTGGCCCTTTTTTTAGATCTCATTCCTTTGAGTGTGTAAGGTTTGGCTGTATTTCTACAAGTTTTTGTTATGTGTGTGATCTTATTACTTTTTCAAGTTCCATTACAAAATTATTTGTTAAAATATAATATTTTTATCAAAGTTGATTTAATTTTTATGGTATTAGCAATAACAATAGGATGTAAAATATCTAGGCCCGGATTCATGTACATCCTGGGTATAGGTGGTATAACCATGGTATAACGACGGTATAAGGACTGGTTAAGTCTAGGCAACTCACATCCTATTAAAACTTTCCCATGAAACAACAAACGCACAACTAATGTAATTTTACACCTATTTCACTGCACCCACACGAGGGAAGCGATATATCTAGACGGCCTTGACCCACAGCCATGTAAATCATCAGATAATCAGAAGAATATTGAACATTTTCACCATCTTTTGTTTTACATTTTTATTAAAAGTGACAGGAGATTGCGTGAGTTTATTAAAAGTAAAGAAAAAGCTTATTATTGCCGTAAATTTTGGAATAGCCTAGGACTATCATACCATTGTTTATCTGGAAGCATGACTACTACTTACTGTTCTGTAGGCTATGTGTAGAGAGGCTTCTCACTCGACGAGTGATGTATATATGATGTATATATGTAAATGTATAATGATGTAATTATTAGTAAATAATCTATCTTGTATTAGTAAAGTAGTTTGTAATTGTAAATTAGGCCTATGCCATGTACGTATATACAAACAATTCTGACAATGCTTATGTTACGATACACGTACTAGTTACGGCATCACATGTAATCCACAGCTGCTAATAAAATACAAATACAAATACAAATTAGGCTTGTAGTAATCAAAACTAGTTATTTGTGCGGGAAGTGTCAAAACAAGGTTGTGCTGGCCTAGGGTTGGCTAAGAAAGGCCTAGGGCTTGTCAAACATGTAGTGTAAGTATTTATTTATCTAGTCCTATAGCCTAATGGAACTTTAGACCTACACTGTTGTATTATAAATAATTTTCTACATCTGGGCCTAGGCCAGGGACGGTTTCTGATTTGTTTTATGAGAGTATAATGACACCTTTTCTCGTTCCACACAAAGAAGAAAAATTTTAAATGTCCGCCATTTGTTTACGTATCGCACTTTCCCGCCTAACTCTGCTTATACCGTCAACAAGTGTCAAGTAACTATGGTTACTTGTTGATTATATGCCAAGTGTTTAAGGCTTATTTTAAAACCTTTATTTGGAAGCCTTCCAACAAACTTTTTCAACTTTTTTTTTCAAAAGAGACTATATTTCTATAACCTTAATGTCCATGTAAAATATGAACATTGTAGCCCCCCCGTCTGGTCAGAATCGCGGGCCGACGTATTAGATGTTAGCAGTAGCAGTAGCTAGCAGTAGCTAACATCCTTAAAGTGATTTTGAGCATGTTTGAAGACATTTTTTCACCAAGAAGGAATGGTTGTACCCCAATAAAATTTGGCATGTGTTGTCAGGTACCTAAATCCCCTCGATTGTGATAGTTTTCAAGTTCACATCACGTTACATGACGGCTGGGTAACACCTCAAAATCACCACAACTCTGCTTGGTGTATAAGGTGCTTGAGTGTGTAGCGCACCGCGGCTTGGCTGCGGCGCCCTAACGGGCACCTAGATATAGTGAAGTGAAAGCAAGTTAGTAATGTAGTATAATTGTAAAAAATATGTGTTGTAGCATTAATATATTCAAATTATGTAAAGTTTGCTCTATTATATCTAATGTTCTCTGGAATGTAAATTCTGTATTAGATAAATAAAGAATAATAATAATAATAATAATAATAAAAAGAAGAGGAAATTCAAGTCATTTTCAAAAATGCGCGTCTTACGAGTCAACGTGGGGGCGTTTACCCGTCAGACGCCCCCAAAGTGGGCCCCAAAAAGGGTCAAATCTGCCCCTATTAAGTATACATGATTAAAACATACGAAACTTCATAAAATAAGTTAGCCCAAAAAAGAATATCACTCGTACAAGGAGCTGCGTTGGGCCGTTGACCCGTCAGACGCCCCCAAAGTGGGCCCCAAAAAAAGTCAACTCTGCCCTCATAAGATATACATGATTCAAACATATGTCATTTTATAGTGAAAATTACCGGGAAAAAACGAATATCACTCGTCCGACGAGCTGCGTTAGGGCTTTGACCGTTAGAAAACCCCCCAAAGTGGTCCCCAAAATGGTCAAATCTGCCCCGTAGGATATACATAATTCAAACATAGGCTACGTCTTTTTTTTTAGCCAGTTCCCAGGAAAACGAATATCACTCGTCAGACGGGCTGCGTTGGGGCTTTGATCCGTCAACGCCCCAAAGGGGGGGCCCCAAAAATTTCAAATCTGCCCTCTTAAGGTATTCATGATTCAAACATACGTCATTTTAAAGGTAAAATTACCAGGAGGACTAATATTAGTCGTCGGGACGATCTGCGTTGCGACTTTGACCCGTCAGACGGCCCCGGAATTTTGCCCAAAAATGATCATATCAAATACGGCATTTTATAGAAAAATTTACCTGGGAAAAGAAATCACTTGTCAGACTGCCCCCCCCTCCCCCCCCCCCTCAAAAAAAAAATGTTAAAAAATGTTTTGTCTCGAATACTTACGAAATTATTTTGGATTTAATCGGATTCGTGGCGATAATATGAAGTCATGATGTTTATGCATATTTTGGGTCATTGACCCCTGCAACAACCACTTTTTTATTTTTTGGGGAATAGATCGATGAATAAATCAGGAAGACATGTTATACTTCTTTCTTATGGTAATTTTTTAAATAATAATGGTTATGTGTAGTATGTTAGGGTGTAAACTGTAAAGAGTGTTGTAATTTTATTTTTTTAACCAATGAAGAGTTGTGTTTTAATTTACTACTTGTTGCATGATTACTATGACGGTTTCTGACTTTTAAATCACAGATTAGCTTAAATTTTTGCAAATTGTATAACGATACAAGATAATCATTGACAATCATTTACTTTATGAAATAGTAATGAGATCATAGTCATCAGAGGTTACGTAAGTAATTATCATCATATGAAAAACCTTTTAAGCAATAATCTTTAATATGTGTTGAATCATGTAAATAGTTTTATAATTTAAAAAACAATTGAGGGTTAGAATATAAAAAATTGGTAAGTCATAATTAACTCCAAACATCAAAACTTCCATACATTCGTTATAACAGTATTTTTGAACTTTTTATCATAGTAATCTTCAGAAGTAAATATCATCATATTATAAGTAATAGTTTTTAATGTTTTAAATCATGCAAATAGTGTTTATAAGTTACAAACAATTGAAGATTAGGATATAAATGGTTTGTATAATTAACTTCAAATATAAAAACTTTTTCCCACATTCGTAATCACTGTACGCTTGTACGCTTTAACATTTTATTAGTAATCATCATCATCATCATATCATAACATAGTAATAATCTTTTACATGCGTTGAAACATGCAAAACTTTTCATTAAAGACAATGAGCATTAGAATAAATAAATTGTGAAAAAATTAAAAACTGTAATCACATTCGTCATCACTGTACGCTGCTTCCGAAACATCTATGTCAACATCATCCTCATCGAAATTTCTCCTTCTAAATAGCATTGCATAATCTCATCAAGTGACGAAGGGGACAGATCATAGAGGAACCATCTTGGTCTGTATTTAACATCTCTATATTTTATACATAATGGCATTTTTTAAATTTCTGTCTATGGAACCAATTTAACAGCGTCATTGTCGCCACAATAAAACCAAGGTTTAACATATTATATTGGCCTACATAAATCCCAAAAAATGATAAAAATAATGATGAGTAATATTCTTTTTCATAGTCACTTTTACTATAGAATGCCGAATGTTTCAATTATGTATACCTTAAGACTTTTTGGATTAAGGACGTGTCAAACCGTTAGGTAAAAATACACCACTCTAACCTAGGGGGGGGGGGGGAGGGCCCATGCTGGTCAAAAACCAGCACAGGTAAGGGGAGGAAAGGGGGTCTCTCACGTTTGCGGTCTCATCGTCTTTGTATCGTTATTATGTCATTGGTCATCGTCGTCGGAGGAACTAGTCAAGGGAAGGGGCCCAAGGTCCCGACGACGATTGCCAGAGCTCGTCTCTAGATTCGGGAGTAATATAATACCCATCTTACTAGCTGATGTTTGCGAGGTGGACTTTTTCTCTTGAATCGCCTTTACGATTAGCAGAGCCATGCTCTGGGGCAAGCTCGAGAAAACCAGGCTTTGACGCAGAGCGCAGAGGTAAAGCTGGACTCTGGATCACTTGGAAAACTCTACGGTGGTCCTATCGGGTTGTGCTTTGCAAAAAAAATGTTAAGTAACAATGTGTAATAGGGGGTATCTAGGCACATTTCCAAATATTGCTCACTTTTCTTTTAAAAAGACCGTAAATATGACAACACTGTTAATTTGTAGAAATTTACCGATTTTGTGTAGGGGGATAATTATTTGAAATCTCAAATGTGCTTTGATAGCGACATTTCGTCATCCTTTCTGAACAGCCTCCCCAAAAAAACAGATTTTTTGGCTGAAAATTAAAGGTAAAAAAACGGTACGTTCTGTATTGTGAAATTAGAGGGATTTGATGATCAAGCATGCTTTAACGGGGCATTTAACATTGTAAAAAAGTTGGCGCGAGCTTGGCAAACAGTCTTAGAGGCAGATTTGACCTCTTTGGGGGCCCCCTTTGGAGGTAACTTAACGGGTCAAAGCCCCAACGCAAGACGCAACCCATCTGACAAGTGATATTCGATTTTTTGGTAACTGACTCCCTAAAAAGACGTATGTTTGAATTATGTTTATCCTATGGGGACAAAATCAAACCTTTTCTAAGGGCCCCCTTTGGGGATTACCTAACGGGTCAAAGCCCCAACGCAGCTCGTCTGACCAGTGTATTCGTTTCCTGGTAACTTTTTCTATAAAATGACGTATGTTTAAATCATGTAAGCCTATTGAGGACAGATTTTACTTTTTTGGGGGGGCCCACTTTGGGGGCGTTTTGTGGGGTCAACCCCAATGCAGCCCGTCTGACGAGTTATATTCGTTTTTCTGGTAATTTTCACTATTTAAAAAGAGTATGTTTAAAACACGTATACCTCCCTGAGGGCAGAGTTGACTTTTTTTTGGGGGCCCCCTTTGGGGGCATCTAACGGGTCAACAGCCCAAAAGCAGCCCTCTGACGGGGTGATATTCGTTTTTCTGGTAATTTTTACTATAAAATGACGTATGTTTGAATCACGTATAAATCATGAGGGCAGAGTTGACTTTTTTGGGGCCCACTTTGGGGGCATCTGACGGGTCAACAGCCCAACGCAGCTCTTCGTACAAGTTATATTCTTTTTTGGCTAACTTTTTTTATAAAGTTTGTATGTTTTAATCATGATACTTAATAGGGCAGATTTTACCCTTTTTTGGGGCCCCTTTGGGGGCGTCTGACGGGTAACCCCCCCCACGTTGACTCGTAAGACGGCATTTTTGAAAATGACTTGAATTTCCACTTCTACTCCAATGGTCAAACATATGTTTCCTTATGAGACAATAGAAACTGTCACTGGCTCTCGGTCTATAAGTAGAGATCCGAGTAAATGGTTTATTTTGGGACAAATTTGTTTTTAAAAATTGAAAATTAGGTGTTATGTGTTTTAAAAAAATCCAGAATTTGGTTTTTATTATGGTTTTATTTTAAGGGTGTCAGTAATCAAAAAAAATCCAATTTGACAAGATAATTGAAATGAATATATATCGCTACTTTTTTTTCCAACAACTATATAGTTGGGTAAAGGGGTGTTTCCACCATTGTTCTTGGGCATCCCCGGAATCAGTATCGGTCTGCCAAGCTCGAAACATAATTTTCTGAATTACATGATCTTCGTGTATTTTTTTCTCTTGTCGTGACACCAACTCTCCACTTTTTACTGTTTCCCACCATCTCTCTCTATCCCCCCCCACTGCCCAATCCTCTCCCCTCTCCTCCACATCTGCTTGTACCTGGTCTTGCCATCTATCCCTAGGTCTTCCCACTCTCTTCTCTCATTCACTACTTCAAATGCTTGTCTTGGGATCTATCTTCTCCATTCTTCTCATGTGGCCATACCATCGTAGTCGGTCCTTACCCATCTTGAGCTTTAGGCTCTCAACTCCCACTTTTCCGATCACACTACTTCGTACCTTGTCCATTTGGTGACACCTGCCTAATAATAGTAATAATTGAAGAA
>JAMZAV010011558.1:0-18671 GCA_024449915.1 Sweltsa coloradensis | reverse complement strand
TTCCTTGAACCGATGACTTCTTGATAATACGGCTCCTGATAACGCCCTTCAACACTTTGCCAGGACTGTGCCCAACAGTTTTTTTCCAGGCAATGGCATGCCAATTGTCCCCATGCTGGAAGGACAACCCGGCCCCTTGTGTTCGTGATATGAAGGACGATCGTTGGCCGTAGAAAACTTGTTTTCCGCCATTGAACTTTGCAACAAGATGCATATACGCTTCCGCCAGGTTGCTGGTGTCATTGTTGATCAGGCTGTCCGCGTGCACCACCAAGGCGTTCATGATCCCAGCAATACGCAGCTGGGCGAATTTAGGGATTTCGTCAAATGTATTGTTCCACGTCATTCCCAGCCTGATCACACATGGCTTGCCGACAAGACGTGTGGTCCCCGAAGGCATGACGAGGAGCGTTCAAAAGGTCTTTTTTCAGTTTTCCGCTCTGGCATTTTCTGATATCAAAAATCGTGTAACCCTCCCATGTCCTTCAGTTTTCCCTTCAGTACCTGAAGCAAATCAAATAATTATTGTCAAGTCATTTAAAACAATACATTAAAACCGTAACAATGACGCTAATCGAGGTCTAAAAAATTAGCATTGAAAGGTAAATGGTGAACATAATCGAGTAATGGGAAGGTGTGATGAACCGTTCACTCAATTGGGACAGGCCTATATTATATACTGACTAGCTGGACCCAGCCAAAAGTGATTCAATTGATCTAACCAGGCAGGGAGAAAAAAGGGGGGAATAAATTATTTGTTGTATGTTTACCTTTCGAATTGCAGCATTTTTATCTGCTAGCGCATGTAATTTTTTGGTAATGTTTTTTACCAAATGGTTGGAGCACTCGGTTTTCTTTACAAAGCGCCCATATGAGACAGATTCTTTTATTTTCTTGAACACGCTCGAATCCCATCTGCTATAAACCTGAATAAAGAGGAAATATTGATGTAAAAATATGATCTCACATTTAGCTTAGGCATATTTTAAATCTCATAAGTGTTATATGTGGTCAAATAAATTCGTGTTATTGTAGCAAACGCGTAGGTCAACGCATTAGGTCATAATAGCACAAATCTACTGATTGTTTGGCAAATTTAAAACAATGTAGCACTAATTTTTATCCCTTTATGAATTAATTATTTTCATTATACGCACTCTTTGTACTGAACTCCATGCAGCGACTCGCTGAGACGGAAACCTTCGACTATAATATCAGCCTCCATCGCTGGTGAAGACTTATCCCAATTCTTGAAACATTTGTGTACAGGGATAGTTGTTCCTCTGTTTGTAGCGATGGCACAGATGCTACAATGTTTTTGTCGAACGCCAATAAACAAAATCTTTTTTGTCCGGCGACCGATAATTACAGCTACTCCAGAGTTAGCAGTGTAACTGTGCCCGTAGCTCCTGTGGCTCCAACCTCCATCTAATATTACGATTAGTTGTGGTACACCAACTTTATTTACATCCCCAGCTGCCAACGCCAACGCTATCTCTTCAGCCATTGCTGCTTCAATGGCTGAAGACAATGATTCTAGCCATGCCTGTAGTAAAAGATACAAGCGTATATGTTTTTTATTTGTTAAACAAAATTAAAATTGCCTTCCTTCACATAAAATGACAATCAATAATCGGTATTGACAAATGAACAGATACCGATAAGTTATACATGCAGAATAAAATAAATTTTGATTTTGGTACCACACCACTACCACTACCACTCCACTACCACTACCACTACCACTACCACGACCACTACCACTACCACTACCACTACCACTACCACCAGAAGAGAGAAATTTGAGAGAAATTTGAGAAATTTGCAAAATCACGAATGTTCATTCCTAATAATAATATACCTAATAATAATTATATACTTAGGCTCTGTCCCAAAGCTCCGTAGTATGCTAAATAGTGTACTAAATGAGCGGACGTGACGTCTGAAGTACGCGGCCAAAGCGCGGAGTAGTCAAAAATTTAGGAGGCAGTCGATAGGAGCCGAAAGTGTATATTACGCCGCACCAACTCCTACTTAAGATGGCGGACGACAAATGCCAAGAAAACGCAGAAGCTACAATATAATATATACAGCATATATTATTAAGCGAGCGTTTCCATTTGACTCTGCCGGTAAAAATAGTTACTATTTTTTTGTTTTTTTTGTTTGTATGTCTCGCCATAACGTTCGAACGGAGGTTCGGATGGAGTTGAAATTTGGACCATCCGCAAGCTTCGATCTGGATTGAATGCCATTTGTTTGTGGCAAAATCATTCAAAAAGTTACAAAGTTACATTAAAGTTAATCAATTTTTTTTTCAAATTTAACGGCGACAAAATCTGAGGTGGCCAAATCATTTAGAATGTCCGTCCGGTCACGAATATGTTAATTTTATTTTGATCCGATAAGTAGTGTAGATGGAAATTACATTTTAACAAAAGTAACTTTACCATGGCAACAAAAAGTCTCACAAGGTTTCTGGCCACTATGCACTGCCACCTAGAAGTAATCAAAATACTATCGAGGAAGCAGTGTTTTATTTGTTACCAAAGAGTTAAAATAGTTTTCCCAAGGAAATGATGTCAAGGTCCTCTAGATGGCGGCGGATTTTATCCACAAAGTAAAGGTTTACCCATGGGTTTACCCAAATGCCTTGGCAATAATAAATAATATTGGAAACATGGCCCCATGGACAGCGAACGTCGCAAATTTGAAAATTTAAAAAAATGTGCAATGTGGGTCTAGCTATAGCACGTGCTCGCTTATCAACTTGTCCAACTGAGCGTTTCCTAGTTAGGCCCTAATGTAATTCTAGTATATTTAGTACCGGTAGATGGAAATGATGTTATGAACTTTACAATTATATCCATCGATTAGATGCCATCTGATGGCTTTTTATAACGTTTAAGTTACCATAACCTAAAAATAGCGTTGAAATTCCCACTGTTCCCAGCAGGTGATGCTACTGCTGTAGTTCACTAGTCCATTGCTCTAGCACGTAGTACATACTAGCCTAATTTAGTCGACTACGAGGATTTAGTCTATACTTGGAGCTTTGGGTCACGTCCTAAGTACCTAATAATGTTTATTATTTTGTAAACACTCCAATATGGCAAATCAATATTTTAACTTTCACCTGAAAATTAATTGTGTCAACCTTTGTAAATATGTACTAGCCTACTTCCCCAAGAAAAACACAAGATTTTTGTTTTTGTTTATGCCTTGTTTCACACAAAGTCAAAATAATGTTAAAGACAATAGTTATAAAATACAGTTTAGGAAGGTCTGTGGCACTTAACCCGAGAGTAGTCGCGCCCCTGTTTGTAACCTTAGTAGTCGCGCCCGGTCCTTTAGACCGCATTATTTATTATGGGCTAATAACGTTAGGATGACGTTTTGATTACCAATATAAGATAATTTATCATATATGTGACAGCATACATGGTTATATTAATCAATTATCAATAAATAATCAATAAATAATCAATAAAAAATCAATCAAACAGAATGTTGCAAACCTACAAAAAGGTATAAAAATGTGTTTTGAAACACCCTGTAGTTCGAATTATTAGTAAACTAAGACAGTAATATTATGCCAACACTGTATGTTGAAGAATAATCAACCTACAATAACAAAATACCTGTCTCATAATAGTGATTGAGTATGCATATTTTTGCCTCCCTTAGTAGTCGCGCAGCGGTCGAAAAGACCAAGCAACCGAACAGGACCTCTTATCTTAGTTGAAGTTCTGTAGAACACTGAATCGCGTATTGCACACTGGCTTCAGAAATCTATTTTGGGAAGGTAGGCGGAATTAGACAAGCCATGCATGGGCGCTGTACAAATACCAACTGTTGAAAAAAAAGTCGGTCTAAAAGACCACACGCGACTACTCTCGGGTTAACAAATTGTTAGTGACCGAGTGATACTTAGGTAAATTTGAGAACTGTGCTTTACCGAATTAGGTAGGCATAATTTAATTATTAATAGCGCCTCGTGTAATAAGGTTTTATTTAGGTTTGTGTGGATGAATCCCACCAAAATTATCAATTGAATTAACTCTTATTAAAATATTAATAATATTAAAGAAACATTAATTTTGATATATTGACTGGTGACAGTCTTTGGTGGTTCGTGGTTCATATTTGGTACTCCCTCTGTATTCTGTAATGTTGGTTAACTTGTATTCATGATTATGTATGCTGTGCCCTGGTTTCCAACATCTCTAATAGAGACACACATACACTCATGCATACAATAAAGAGGATCTAGCAGGTCCATCACCATTGTCGCCATTTGGCTTTCCCTCGTACACAATCAATGACTGTACACTCATATGTAGGGATCCTGAAAAATAGCAAATAAATAGTCTTCATTTCGTTATAAAAAATCTTTAATTTTAGTATAAAAAGTCTATATAAAACCTCCCATTTCGTCATAAAAAGTTCAATTATTTCAAACTATTTTTTCAAATTACCAGCACTTTTTGCTGCCGTCAAGTTTCAAATGTTGGTACTTCGTAGATAAAGAAACAAAGTTTTTATAGTTTGTATTTGTTATGTTGCCGAACCTGAACGACAAGTGTGAAGTGTGTCGTTACCGGTATTTCAGCAGCTGTTTTAGTGGCCTACTTTCTCACGAGAACATAGTAAATGGATGGAAAATGGGGGAAACACTGCAAATTTTGCCCAAATTTTGCAAAAAAAAAAACACAATAGAACTGGCTCTATTTTGCCTTAAAAGTAAAAACAGTCTTATTTCGCTTCATTTTGTGAACATGTTTTGACGATTTAAGGGTCTAAAGTGGTTCATTTGTCCACAAAAATGTGCTTCATCACATTTTGGAAAATTATGCCTAAAAACCATTTGCTAAATTTTGGTGTCCCTACTAATATGTTTTGCAGTCCCACTCCCACCACACAAAACAATATTTACTAACCGAGCCTGCGCTTGTTTCAGAAATCTCGTTTCGGGTGTGGCAGTGTGGAGGTAGCTTGGAGATCGTCCCTTGTTCTCGTGTTGGTCACGTGTTCCGCAAGCGCCACCCGTACACGTTCCCGGGTGGCAGTGGGACGGTGTTCGCGAGGAACACGCGCCGGGCAGCGGAGGTCTGGATGGACGAGTACAAAGAACACTATTATGCCGCTGTTCCTCTAGCCAGGAACATCGGTATCGGAAAGTAAGTTACGAGTTTCTTTACTTGGTGCTTACACTGAATGAGCTAGAGACAGCTTACCATATGTATGTACGATCGGCTTCAGAAGTAAGTCAAGGGTAATCGTTTACCGACACCACCGACACTCGCTCGGCAAATCTTGGATTTGTTTTTTGCACACCACTAGGCCTAAATACACAAAGCTAGCATGGGCAAGGAGTGGACGGCTTGTCCTATTTATATCACTTGAAAAACTGGCCCTAATTGATTTCTACACTAGAAATAAGCCTGCGCTAAGGTCATTTTCAGTGTTTGGTGAATCCATTAATACAGCGGAACTTCGGTCCAACGATCACGGCTGCAATGATTTCCCCTCCCCAACGCCGATTTCACCAAGTCCGTTTTTCCCCCCATTTAAACCAATGTTATATTTTCCTGCTTTAACGTCTTTTAAAAGCGCCGAAGATAACAATTTCCCACCACGAACGATGAATTTGTAAGTCCTCTGATCAAAATTGCATTAGTTATTACTCCGCTGCAACGACTCGAAAAAACATAAAGAACAACGGAACATATACGTAAAATATTACGCACGCGACTCCCGCCCGAGTGCATCGACCAAGCCGGGTGGGCCGGCCTCGCCTCACGAGCCAGCTGAATTGCTAGTCCAAGGCGCAGCGACTGCGCAGCAGGCGTGGAGTGAGACAAGGGGTGAGTGAGAGAGAGTGAGCCTGTCTCGATAGCTCTGTACTAAACTGACGCGTCGTGTCTTGCATCATCACATGGAACTGGGAAGCAACGACACCCGCGCAGCGACCTAATTACCAGTAATCGATCCCTACCAGCTCACGCGTGTATAGGCACTACACCAATAAAATAGACCGCGTACTGTAAATCACTTAATTCAATTTTTTGGTGTACTCCTCGGAACGATTTCCCGCCTGCAAGATTTTTTTACTCGGTCCCTTAAAAATCGTTGGACCGAGGTTCCACTGTATATACAAATTACAAACCTTGTTCTTACATTAACTTTGCCCAGGGCCCAGTGTATAAAAGTCCCAATAGGCCAAATGTTTAAGTAAAATAGGGCCGCCATGTTTCCTCACGGCCTGTTAGATGACGTCATCCAGTGATGGCTCTGTGAATGTAGCGACGCCAAAACGAACCTAATATTCACGACTCACGAGCGAGATGATAACGGTAGGTATCTTCCAGATTCCTTGATGCCCCAGCACCTTCATTGCAGTAGAGGTTCTAGGAATGTTATCCCAGAGTTGTCACTTGTCAGTTGAGTTGAGATTGGGAATATAATTTGGAGTCCGCTCTGGAGGCTCTGGAATCAGGCAAAAATTGACTCGTCAATCATTAATAAAGGGAAGTTTTACCATATTTACTTGAATATAGGCCGCCATCAAGTAATGCCCACACCCCGATTTTCACAACTTAAAATTTAAAGAGTTGGATATAAACTAGTATTAATAAATGCTTTACGTAATGGCCGCACCCCACTGTTTAACTTTGTTATTTTTAAATATATCTATTATCTTCAGGGGTCGAAATTAACGCTCGTCCAGGGCTAGTGAAACTTTGCTCGGGCTAGTAAAAGTCCCATTTCATTAGCCCGAGGCGCAAGTACTTATTCCAGAGTTCCCAATTGCCCTTCAAAAAATCATAATTTTTTGCACCGATAACCTTACGAGTTTCCAGTAGTTGTGCGCTACCTAGTTTGGAAAATCATTCCAAGGACGTACAAAAAATAAAATTCTCTTAATTAAGGCTAATCTTCTTCTTAATAAGGTAAAAATAGTTTCTGATCACTCCCTAGTCTCCCACAACCACACGTCAAACCTGGTGAATATTGCGACTTAAAACATTCACGTATGATCATTTTACAACAATATAACTTATTTGATTGCAGGCTAGTAAAAAATAAAATTCTCTCGGGCTAGAGAACTATTGTTGACTCTAGTGGCAAAAAAAGTTAATTTCAACCCCTTATTATCTTATATATTCACATAAAAGGAAAAACTTTTGTTGGTAAAAATTGCAAATTTCTCCTGCTTGCACTTGCACTCACACTTGCACTTGGCATTTCTCAGTTACAAGTATAACCCTTACCCACCTATCCTAACCGGGATTCATGATCGAGATGTGATGGATAGTGATGGAGAGAAAGACATCACTGCTGTGGCTCATTCACGTCCGCACGTCTTACACTTGTGAAGGAATCGCCCCCTTAAATAGGATTCGACTACAATAATCCACCCCTAATTCAAAATTGAAGGGACCCAAGAAAGGCTTTTTTGTAAAAAAAAAAAAAACTAGCAATTTTTCTCTTCCAAGTACAATTTTTTGAAAAATCATTCTTTTAAGTTTAAATTTGTATAAGTTATGCATACTTATGTTTCTGGGAGATTTTGCAGCCCCCTAGGTAATCCCTAAGCTAATACTGAGTGTATATCCTACGTTGAAAAACAATGATTGAAAAAAAATCCTTGAATTCCTACATCGATTTAAAAACTTCTTACGGACAAAGCCCACTATTTAGCATGCTAATTGACTGTTTGGGCCTAAGTACTGTTTTGAATTACTAGGAAACGCTCAGTTGGACGCGTTGATAAGCAAGCACGTGCTATAGCTAGACCCACATTGCACATTTTTTTAAATTTTTAAATTTGCGACGTTCGCTGTCCACGGGGCCATTTTTCCAATATTATTTATTATTGCCAAGGTATTTGGGTAAACCCGTGGGTAAACTTTTACTTTGTGGATAAAATCCACTGCCATCTAGAGGACCTTGACATCATTTCCTTGAGAAAACTATTTTAACTCTTTGATAACAAATAATACACTGCTTCCTCGATAGTATTTTGATTACTTCTAGGTGGCAGTGTACAGTGGCCAGAAACCTCGTGCGACTTTTCGTTGCCATGGTAACGTTACTTTTGTTTTTTGTTAGTATGTAATTTCCATCTACACTACTTATTGGATCAAAATAAAATTAACATATTCGTGACCGGACAGACATTTTAAATGATTTGGCCACCTCAGATTTTGTCGCCGTTTAGTTAAAAAAAAAAAAAAACTTTTGATTAACTTTAATGTAACTTTGTAACTTTTTGAACGATTTTGCCACAAAACTAATGGCATTCAATCCAGAACGAAGCATGCGGATGGTCCAAATTTCAACTCGATCCGAACCTCCGTTCGAACGTTATGGCGAGACATATAAAAAAAAAAGTGACTATTTTTTCCGGCAGAGTCAAATGGAAACGCTCGCTTAATGAATTGAAGCAAATTTCAAAGTAACCGATTCTAATACATAGTAAAATACTATTACCGACTGTCTGGATGTTTTCAATTTCAGTTTTAATTGATGAGAGTTTACTGTAGGCCTACGGTCCTACCAACAAAAAGAACCGATATGAAACCCGAACCCTGGAACCCAACGTCACCCCTAATTGCTGGTCGTCAACATCACAGTGTCACGGTGTTGTTGAGCTGTGTGTTGCTACTAGTGGCAAGAAATAACGTCTGGTTCGTTTATTGTATTGTGTTTATAAGCAAACGATAGTAGAAATTGTACTGGGCAAACATGAAAAAGTATGATATTTAATAGCAAGAATATATTACTATATGCATGACATTAAGCTCATGTTATTCAGAAATGTTGATGTCTCTTTGATGAAGCACTAGTCAAACCAATGCAGAACATAACTTGACTCTAGATTTTGTGTGGATTAGTAGCAGACTTGTCTTTATTGACGGTGCTTAGAGTAAGCGCTTGGCTATAACGTATTATTCTACTATCGATATCACACAAAAATTCTGATATGGACATCAATATATTACAATTTATTTCGTTGATAGTAAAAAAATAAAAATTATCTAAAAATAATTGGCCTCCTATTAATAATCTGTGGCTAATGTATTGCCAAAAATGCAAATCAATGTTTTCATTTTCACACTAGCAATGACCCGGCACCTCCACCATCAATAATTACTAATTAGGAATCAAACCAAATATCAAGATATAAATCCATTTTTCTCAGGTATTTAGACCAAAATGGGGTTAAACATTTCCCATCCCTAAAAAGTTATATCCTGTTTTAGTTATCTGCATATTTTTAAACATTTTCCGACATTCGTATTGATATCGTTTTGAAGGATCGATGTGTTTTCCCCGTCCTAGCTACAGTGTGTGGATGTTATAATTATGTATTGAGGAAAATCTGCACTAGTTTCTTTCCCTTCAATGCCGAGAATAGATTCCAATAGATTTCTCCTAAACATGTAAGTCTTGCGTTGCTAAGTGAGATATAAAACCTGTGATACTTCATGTAATACCCCATTGAAATAATACAGCACCTATGTCAAATGATGATTTTTTTCTAGTAATTGGAACTCAAAATATATTTAAATGTTTGATCAATTAATAAATTACTATTTGATTGTGAGTGAAAATCTCCATGTATCTCTGGAACTTTGTTCTGTTATGGATAAATAAATAAACAAACAAAACAAACAACCCCCCCTCCCAGTATTTATTGATAAGATAAGGCAGAAGCTAATGTTCGGCCCAGCCTGAATTATCTTGAACACAGATTTACTGGAGCCTGATTTACCAGGTGCCTACTGTAACACAGACAAGTAGGGATGACATGCAATGGGTAGAAGTCCATGAAAATGGTTTTATTTTATAGTGAAATTTGTTTTTCAAATTTGAGTTTTCTGTGTGAATGGGTTAAAAAAGCTAGTTTGGTGGTTTTATCCATATTATTTACCAATTTTTATGCATTGTAGTCTCATATATAAGGCTACTTTTAATTAGGTACCAGGACTAAATAAAAAAACAATGACATTTAATAACTTTTCCAATTTTAGTACCTTTTGTCTATAAAAACATGACATTATGAATTTTGGTGTTATTACATAATTTAACATATAGTATAGGTGTTTAGCAGTGATTTAATTTTGTCATTCTGGTTTAGATGTGATGAATTTAATATTTATGCTCATAGTGTGAAATTAGATGATTTGCACATATTTTGGTTTTATCATAATTTACAAACTCACGGGCCGCTAGCAATGGGTAATGTCACCCTGAAGCAGCGCCACCTAATAACCTTGCTAATTGTAACATGATTAACTGCTCCAGTATCGCAGATCGTCTAGAGCTGAAGCGACACCTGCAATGCAAACCCTTCAAGTGGTACTTGGAGAACGTCTACCCCGAGCTGAAGGTCCCTCAGCTGATGCCTTTTGTCAGCGGACAAGTTCAACAGGGACCACTGTGCATCGACACGCTAGGGCACTTCTCAGGAGAAACAATAGGCCTTTATAGTTGTCACAACTCTGGAGGAAATCAGGTTAGTAAGCCATGCTTAGACAACAGAGAAAATGTTAATAATTGCTCATATCACTTTCTATTTTCATCATAATCATTATCTGTTGCTACGTCCAACTCTGCGTTGGGTCGGCATTGAAGACAGGCCTCTCCATCTTCTTCTGTCCTGCCACCACTCCTCTTCTTCCACCACATTCCAGTCTCCTCCTCCCTGTTCTACATCCTTTCTCACACTATTCTGCCATTGTTGTCGTGGTCTGCCCCTTGGTCTCCTACCTGGAATTTCCAATTCCATCATCCTTCTCGGTAGTCAGTAATCTTGCTCTTTCCATCCTTTTGACATGTCCGAACCACGTTAATCTTCTCTCTCCAATTCGCTCCATTAAATTCCTCACGCCTACTTGATTCGAATATCCTCATTACGTATTCGTCCCATCTAGTCTTACCTACCTCTACAATGCTTCTCAAAAACTTCTTCCCTTCAGGCTCTCATCCACTGTTGTCATATTCCAAGTCTCCGCTGCATATGTCAGTATTGGAACAAAGTAGTTCTGGTAGATGGTAACCTTGCACTTCTTTGGTACTTCTCTGTTCCATATGAGGTCTCAGATAGATTGGAATAACCCAACAGCTGCTGCGTCCTTCTTCTTATCTCTGGTTGAATCCTTCCATCGCATGCTACTATACTCCCCACGTACTTAAAATTCTCCACATGCTTTAAAATCTGTCCTAGTAGAATCCTGACATTCTTCGCTTTATCTCGCGTCATCAGCATTGTTTCACTCTTGCCACTTCCAAACACCATACCATATTCTCCTGCCACCACACTCCACACATCAACTTGAGATTGCACCTCCTCTTCTTCCTCTCCCCACACCAAAAGATCATCTGCAAATAACATTATTTTGTTACATTCTTCTCCAATTCTCTCTACAACTTTCCTAGTGATTTCGTCCATGACAATAATGAGCAATAGTGGTGACAGTACACTTCCTTGTTTTAACCCACTCCTAATGTCAAACCACTCTGTAATTCCACCTCTTGTCTTTACAGCACTTCTAGATATCGAGTACATCTCTTTCACTCTTGTTATTATTCCTTTGTTAACTCCTATATTTTGCATTGCATCCCAAACCTTCTCTCTCTTGAGGCTATCGTATGCCTTTTCGATATCTAGAAAAGCCAAATGCAGGTCCTTTTCTCGATCATAGCACTTTCCCATTAGCTGTCTGAGTGAGAAAATCAGGTCTAGCTTCGATCTTCCTCTTCTTAATCCATGCTGTTCTTCTCTTTGGTCTCCTTCTATCGAGTTTCTAATTCTACAATCTATTACTCTTTCGTAGACCTTGGTGCAGTGGCATCAGTGTCATCCCTCTATAGTTGGCACAGTTTCTCTTGTCTCCCTTTTTAAATATAGGTACAATGAGACCCTTTTTCCAATCTAAAGGAACTTCCTTATTTTTCCATACAGATAAGACTCTGTATAGCCATTGCATCCCCACAGGCCCTGCAGCTTTTATCATTTCCACGGTCAGCTCATCTACTCCCGCAGCTTTACCATTTTTCATTTTCTTCATTGTTAGTTCCACTTCTCTCCATGTGATGCTACCATCTTCCTCTTCATCCTCATTTCCAGACTCTTCTCTATGCACCACCTCAGGTGCTCTTATCTGCTGTTGGTTGATATCAGGGTTTAGAACGGTTTCAAATTACGTCTTCCACATTTTTTATTCATTTCATCATCTGTCACAACTTCACCATTTTCTTTAACCAAGTTGTGGCTATCAACCTTTTCTTTTCTCCTTTCTCTCATTATGCCATACAGCATCGTCTTGTTACTATGCACATCCTCTCTCATTTCCTCTGTCCAGCCAAGAAACCATTTTCGACGTTCTTTTTCGACCACTGCCCGTGCATCTCTTTTACATTTGTTGTACTCGTCTCTAAACTCCTGTGACTTAACTCTATACCAATTTCTGAATGCGTTATTATTCTTTGCAGTAGCTTCTTTTGTCATATTATTCCACCATGGTGTTTCTTTATACCTTCTCTTTCCATTTGTCCTACCACATACCAGTTCTGCTGCTTGAACAAGACCCTTTTTAAAGGCACTCCACTCTTCTTCAACCCCTCCTATTTCACTGTTGGGTAAATTCTCTAGCTGTATCCTTATCCTTTAGTTTCCACACCCGTATCTTCTTTTCTTGGATTGTGCTCTTCTTTACTTCATTTAGTTCTTTAAATTCGGCAACTACTAGTCTGTGATCACTATCCACGGACACCCCCGGTATAACTTTCACTTCCCTTAAATCCAGTTTTAGTTCTCCATCCACTAGTATATAATCTATGACTGTTTTTTGTTCACCATTCCAGCTATATCTTGTGATCTTCTGACTTTCTCTTTTCTCATACCAGCTATTCCCTACCTTCAAACCATGTCTCGGACATATTTCCAGGAGTTTCTTTCCTTCTCTGCCTTCCATAACCAAATGTGGACCCATTACTTCAAGGTTTTTCAAGGTCCATTACAAGGTAAAGATATCATTTTCACTTCTACGTGTTATTGTTTGGGGGATAATATGAAGTAAAGCAATGTTAATTTGCATTTCTAGATTTTATGTAGAATGCTTACTGCCCGAGCTTATTGATTCGCAATTTGCAAAGAAGCTTGTGCTAGGTGACATCAAAGTACCCACGTGGCCTATACATCGTCAATGCACAAGTTGAAGCATCTGTGATCAATTACACTTGCAGCGACCAAAAAATTAGCTTTAGTGATGTATTGCCGAAATGAACAAAGAAATCAAGAAAGCAAACCTTCCCTCTCAGTCAAAGTTGATAAATAATAAGCATTGAGATCGGCAAATATATATTTTAACAGAACCATAAGTACGTCATGGGTAGGACGGTAACGTTGTTACTTGTTACCATACTAGTTATAGAATACTAGTTGTAGAAAAGTAATAGTATATAATATTTTCTTTACCTGGGTTATGTCTGGAAACAGTGGCGGCTTGAACCCCTGAAAACCCCCGGGGCCAACTTTATAGTATTACACCCACCCACCCACGCATGGGCGCCGCAGGAATTTTGGCAGAGGGGCATACATCACAATCTGTACTTTCGTTGGGCAAGCACAGGGGGTTTGGGGGGCTCCGCCCCCCAACAATAGCGCCGCAGGCGAAAATTTTTAAAATCATGTTTTTAGAATGCGTTTGGTGGGTTTTAGTAAAAAGGAGTGGGCTGAATAAAATACCAAAATTATGTAATTTTTGTGCAGTCGATACTCGAAACTAGAAAACCACCAAAAGGAATCTTAAAGGAAACCTTCAAATAATTTACCCCCTTTTTTTGTCCTTTAGTCAAAAGCTTCAGATTCCCAACAATGAGTTGGGCGGTTATTAGTTTTTTTGATTACTGAGATAATATGACTTTACCCCACCTCACATCTTCCTTTTCGCAAGCCTTTTATTGTGACGATCAAAATTCGCATTATTCCATGGTGTGGTATTCTTTTCAAAACTCAAGACGAACTATTGCAGGTAAAAGACACAATAAGCTACTAATTTCGCAGAAAATTGGCAACCATTAAATTTAACATACGTTCATCAGTAAAGAAATCGATTGTACAAGTTTAATCATAAATCCAGACATCAAATAAGGGCAAATTAGCACTTCTGCTGGCTCGTGGCCATGGAGGGGGGGGGGAGGGCAACTGCCCCCTTGCCCTCTCCTGCGGGTGCCCATGCACCCACGCACCCACGTGATGGCGACATATTTTTTGCTATAGTGCCCCAAATTAGGTGGCCTAACACACTTTTTCAGGCGAGCCCTTAAATATGCCGTGGCAAACAGCTAAGCATACCCACCGGCAAGGGCGTCTACAGAAATCTTGTCCGGGACGGGGAAAAATCCCAACTTGTACCTTCACGGAAAAATAAGGGGGTTTGGGGGGCCTTCCCCCCAACAACTGCGCCGCAGGCGAATTTTTTTTATCAGGTTTTAGAGTGCATTTGGTGCGTTTTAGAAAAAGTAGTGGGCTAAATGCAACAATCAAAATAATGTAGTTTTTGTGCAGTCGAACTGACATTACCAGGATATTTGGGGCGACTTGTGTACCCTTCTCAATTTTTAATATTAATATATAAAAATGAAATGAATATTCTAATTCACAACTAAACTTTTCTTAAATAATATATGCATATAAATAATAGAGTGGAGTTGATTTACCTTTACATTTATTTTATGTCATCGAAGATAGCAATAGCTGGATATACTAAAAAGTATTGTCGGACTCTTCTTGGTAAGATAGCTTTAAAAAAATGACGGACCAGACCGGCCAGTGGCGTAAAACTTATCTCATAGTTTTGGCTTTGGTCCTTGATTTTTTTATTATAATTAGTAGGTCCCTTTACAATTGGTTTTTATATTTTTAGGGGTGTTGTAACTTTCTATTTTTAATGTATTTCATTATTTTAATTCATTTTCTTACCACAGCGCTAACACAAATCAGTGTATTACACTTTTTCTTGTGTCTACTTCAGCCTACGCCAGATAGGTTCATACATAAACATTGGTGTGGTTTTCTTGTATTAATTCCCATTACAGTGACACCCTCTTTCGAATTGCCGCGTGTTTTCTTTTATCCTCTCTCATACTTTTTCTCAATAATTTCTTTCTTTGCCCCCCCCCCCTCCACCCCTCCCAGGCTACTGGAGCGGCCGCTACCTTGCTCCCGTGGGGTGGGCGCTACTGAGCCTGAGTAATAAAATATATAACTAATTGTACAAAAAAAACAGATTGTGTAATTGGAAGGTCTTGTCCTTGTGCTCGATTGGGGTTTTTAACAAAAATGTTGGCTCAAGAAACCGAAAAAATAGGACTATCAAATGTTAAAAGCTTGGCCAGGGATCCTGGCCCCCCTCCCCCCACCCCCTGCGGACACCCATATCCACCCGGCACCACTGGTAGTAGTGGTTACAGAAAAAATATTAGATGCTTGGTGGTACCGCGCGTTTGGGTGACTTTGTTCTTTTTCAGTTTATTTGGCACGATCTTTTGAGCGCGCATTTTAAAACCATCACAATAATTACATTCCCATCTGACACGAGTATTGGCTTGTTCGGGAAGTTTTCATCATATAGGCATGATACTATTTCTTTAATAGCTAATATTTATGCAGCAAACACTCAATGATTAATAGGCCTACTTACTTACGTCCACACAACGACCGTCCACCCCCCACCCCATCCACTGACCTGACCACCCACCCACCTATTTTCTCGCGGGGCCATGGCCCCGAATTTGTAAAGGTCCCGGCCGCCACTGTCTGGAAATGAAACAATAATGTTTATTTTAATCAACAATTCACAATCAAATTCTAGGTAACAATTAATTAATCAGGGGTAGGACGCTATACTAGTTTTAGAATAACTAGGAAACACAGTTGGGCGCGTTGATAAGCGAGCACGTGCTATAGCTAGACCCACATTGCACATTTTTTTTTTTAATTTGCGACGTTCGCTGTCCACGGGGCCATGTTTCTAGGGCTGTGCGAGTACTCAATTTCTCGAGCTTTTTTGAGCTTCAGTTTTGAGCTCGCGCCGAGCCGAGCTTGATTTTAGGCTCAATTTATTCGAGCCGAGCCTACAAAAACACGCAGTACACGCGCTCATTTTCATCAACACTCAACAGACATTCTTGTCAACAAAGACTTTCGCGGAAGAATGCGACAGCCTGAGCCAGCGATCAACAGTCAACTCGACGCAGTAGAATGCGATAGGCCTAGGCCTAGAATGCAAACGTGTCTCTCTCTCTCATGTGGGAAAACCTATCACACTATCGCCCGCGCTGAAGCTTTCGTCGCAAAATAAGCCTAGGAAAGAAAGGAGATAAGCCAAGGAATAACAATCCAATGCGTCGTGATCGTAGAAACATGATCACATCGCAATAATTCTTCTTCCAACTAGTTCCACACCGACCATCTTTGTTCTTCATCAGCTGTGAGTTGAGTTGGCTGGATCGACCGAACGCGTACGTAGTTCGCGCAGGTGTCACGTGTTGGCTTACAACGCGCTCTGTTGTCAACTCTAGTTACTCTTTAGCAGAGTCGACAAAGAAGTTTCCCCGGGTCTTCTTTATCGACTCTGCAGGCAGCAGGCAGGCTCCGCGGGAAAGATCGCATCGTCGTAGCGCGTAAAATAATAAACCCGTGAATTAGCCTAAAAACGGTCGCGAAAAATACCCTGATCTTATAATCGGCTCCGGGTAATTTCTTGAACCGGGTACCCGATGACATCCCTAGAAAATATGTAGCCTAACCATTTTTAATTTTATTTTTTTTAATTTTTTTTTATTAAATTTTTTTTTGAAAAAGCTCGGCGTGGCTCGGCTTGAAAATCAAAAAAAAATTTAATACTCGGCTCGGCTGGCTCGACTTAAAAATTCTAGGCTCGCACAGCCCTACATGTTTCCAATATTATTTATTATTGCCAAGGTATTTGGGTAAATCCGTGGGTAAACCTTTACTTTGTGGATAAAATCCACCGCCATCTAGAGGACCTTGACATCATTTCCTTGGGAAAACTATTTTAACTCTTTGGTAACAAATAATACACTGCTTCCTCGATAGTATTTTGATTACTTCTAGGTGGCAGTGCATAGTGGCCAGAAACCTCGTGCGACTTTTCGTTGCCATGGTAACGTTACTTTTGTTAAAATGTAATTTCCATCTTTACTACTTATCGGATCAAAATAAAATTAACATATTCGTGACCGGACGGACATTCTTAAATGATTTGGCCACCTCAGATTTTGTCGCCGTTTAATTTGAAAAAAAACTTTTGATTAACTTAAATGTAACTTTGTAACTTTTTTGGACGATTTTGCCAAAAAACTAGTGGCATTCAATCCAGATCGAAGCTTGCGGATGGTCCAAATTTCAACTCGATCCGAACCTCCGTTCGAACGTTATGGCGAGTCATACAAACAAACAAAAAAAAAACAAAAAAACAGTAACTATTTTTTCCGGCAGAGTCAAATGGAAACGCTCGCTTAATTATAGAACAATAAAATTTCACTTTTTGTTTACCTGGTTTATACCTTAGATATTAAATTATACTGTTTATTTTACTCTACCATAAACAATCAATCACATTCTGGGCAACAATCGATTAATCAAGGGTATAGGACGGAAACGTTGTTACCATATTATTTATAGAATACTAGTTTTACTAGTATACTAGTAGTAGAACAATAAATGTAACATTTTCTTTTACCTGGTATGTCTGGGATAGTAAATAATACTGTTTATTCACCATTCACAATCACATTCTGGGTAAGAATCAGTCAATCATGGGTAGTACGGAAATTTTGTTCACACTAGCGCTTTGGTAAATATATATTATGTAGGTATGTGTAAGTACAAAAAGTTGTGTTTGTTTGTGTTTTATCAATAAATGTCAATAAAGAACATTTTGCTAAATTCCCAATCCTGTCTTGAATATTGATCAATTATAGCTGCTAAATACTCAGTACAAATAGAATAGTACGTCAGGGGCTCAGCAGTCAGTACGAGTCCCGAGTCCGTGAAACATAATCTCCAGCTCGCTAGCCAGGCCGAATCGTTGTAAAGATTGTCTGTACTTTTCGTCTCGACATAAATATGACAGTGTTATCCAAGGTCGCGGGCCGACTTGCGAACCGAGCGGCGGCGAGCGATCACACACTCCCAAGCCAACTTCCCCTGACTGCCTCACTCCACGCTACGCACCCGTTGCCATGGATACGAGACGAGCAACAACGCAAGCCGCGCGCTACTCAGATAAACACTGGCATTGCCCGCGTCGTCTTAGTGCACTTTGGCTATTCGAGACGATGAGTGGTGATAGATTAGGATGAAGTGTGAACAGAAGGGTGGAGGGGAAACCCGGTACCGGCACATTACCTACTCCGTTTGGCCCAGTGGCTTAACGTCCCATCCGAAAGGACGGTGTAACCTTGACAGTCATATAGGTACCTCCACTAACCCGGACTGCAGAGCAGACATCGAAGAGAACGAAGCCGTTACACTAGCTCTTGAACCCTCCATCTGCTCTAGCCAGCGATGTACGTGAGTTTCAGGGCAGAGCGGTCACCCACTCTAGCTCTGACCACGCCCGAGTTTGCTT
>JAMZAV010011557.1:0-20952 GCA_024449915.1 Sweltsa coloradensis | reverse complement strand
TACTTTAATTATTAAATGATTTTTTCATAAATTTTTTTTTGGCTCTATGATGATCATTTTTAAATCAGCAATCTATAACATATGATAGGCCTACAAAAATCTGATATCACTCACTGGCCTTGATCATTACTTGATAATTACATTACTTGATAATTAAAAAATTTCAAAAAAATGAATGCGTTGTATACTTTCAGTTGAATCATTAAGATTCTTCACTTGTTCGATTACAGAACCTGGTCAGTGAGAACGATGGTATTCTAGATTCTCGGGGGATGTTTCTACCCGAAGCTACGGATGTCAAGCGTTTGCTATACGCTTTTACTTCAGAACATCCTGGCCATTGTGTCATGGTCAGGCTACCACAGCATGAGAAACAAGGCGCTGTTAACAAGTAAGCCATGCAGCCACCACTCTTCTTACGCTTACAGATCCGGACAAAATAATTTTTTTATCAGGAAATTAAGAAATAAAAATAACGGGCCTTAAGAAAATAGCATTTTCACTTTGTAGGAAATTTAAAAAAAATTGCATTGTCAAAGTGTGTAGAATAGGGACCCCGAAATTTCGTGAATGACTTGATGCTAAATATGACTGTTTATTATTAAGTAGCAAAAAAGGCAATAATCATGTTTGTATGCTAAATTATAGCTAAATCAGGAACTTACCTTAATTATTCTGTAAGTTTTAGTCCAAAATATGCAATTAATTTGACAGTTGGGCTTAAACTTATATTTGTCACCATGGCAGTTGAAAATATTATTAACCCTTTATAGGGCAAGAGACTGAGACCCAAAATTTTGCTTTCTACCTAATTTGTGATTTTTTTTAAAGGAATTTTAGAATTTTGTAGATCTTTTCCTTTGATCTTTTAGGAATAAAATGACTGATTTGGATTCCAAATTGACATCAAACCTGAAAAAAAATCAAAAATTTTATTTTATTTTCAAAAAATCTGTTTTTTTGCGCAATTTTTCATTTTCTTTTCCCCCCATTTTTTTCATGTTCAAATTGAATCTCCTACAGGCTAACAAAATATCCGGGACAACCCAAAAATTTGTGTTTTTGAGTGTTTTTGTACACAATTTTATTTTTGAACCATTCCAATAAACATTCTTATCATTAGAATGTAATAAGGAAAAATTCTACCAATTCCGAACAAAACAAAGCAGCTTTTTACCCAGGTTAAAAGTATGATAAACTGGCAGATTTAAAGTGACTCGAACGAGTGTACCAGCGGACTCAAGAGTATACTAAACTATTATTATTATTCAGTAAAACTTATAAAAATAGAGCCTACTTAGTATTTTTATATCAGATAATCTTACATTGTAGTTTATTTACTACTGTATTAATTTATTTTTAATTGTTACATTTTAAGGATAACATATTTATTTGCATCTCTTATTGGTACAGTTGCTAACTGACCAGTTAAGTATTTGCCAACCTCGGAAATCGAAACGTCCCATCAAAATTACACGTTTATCACTAAATTATGCTAATAAGCGTATGGACAAAATAATGCTATGTTTGTTAAACATTAAACATTCAATATGATTGGCTTTCATGTAATTATAAACAATTAATACGATACGTAATAGTTAGAAACTTCTTCTTGAGAGTTTGGCTAACCTGGTATTTGGCTTGGCAACATGGCACGGGCAGCCAGCAGTCTTCTCATTCTGATCGAGTGTGGATGCCTCGAGAGAACTGCCACCTCGAAAGTGTTTCATACCAAAGTAAAAAGTAATTGCGTACACATGCTACACATGCTACACAGACGTCAATTACATTCAAGAAATATTGGCAGCAGGCTTTAAAAGTATTAAAAGTGTCCTAATTGCCATCACAAAACTTTTATGCTCGTTTCGAGTCAGTGTGCATAATATCTTCTGGGCTACAAAAGCATCGCTTTGGACAGTCCGGAGTCTGTAGGTCTGCTAGCCCAAAGGTTAGCGTACTCGCCTAGTACGCGAAAGGTCGCCGGTTCGATCCTGACTAGCCAATTTTTTTTTACTCATCCCATCATTATTGACTATTGTTTACTTCTTATCTGTGACGGGTATGATTTTTATAACTTTTCATTGGAAATTAGGCCCTACTCTGAACACGAAGACATTCTTTCCTCAACGTTTGGCTAGGCTAGTGTAGTGCTTTTACCGGCTTCAGACTAGCGCACTGCGCCAATACTTAGGTATTTTTATATGAAATTTATGCCTAGCTTTTGATTGATCAGTGAGACATAGGCCTACAAATATTATCTAGGCCCTACGGGATTTAGAACATCAAAATCTTAGAGGTAGGCCTAGGACCATAGTAAATACTGTAGGCATAGGCTTGGCTTTGATTATAGAACCACAGTGGCCAAAGCTACACAATGATTGCATTGCTGGCTAGGCCTAGCCCTACGCTACTGTCGTACAATACTGTAGGCTTACAGTATTACAGTATTTATTTATTGGATGAGCGTAGCAAGCGAAGCGAAGATCCCACTTCACTGGGGAGAAAAAAATCCGGAATGTTTTTTTTTTTTTTTTGTTTGTCGGACTGTTTGTATTATTGTGTGTTTGTTAACACGATTCCGGCTAAACCGATACTCCAATTGAGATGAAATTTTATGGAGGCCTGTCGAAATCTCTGAACTTAGAACTGCCACGTTTTTGAGCGCAATCGAAAATTATTTCTCATAAAATTGCAATTTTACGATTTTTTTCAATTTTTAAAAAATTTCTTCGGCTTATAACACCTACATGCTAATCCGATTTTTATGATTTTTCACAGAAACCTTAATTTCATGAATTAAGAATTCTTGTGAAATTTGAGCGCAATCGAAAAATTATTTCTCGCAATTTAAACAGTTTTTTTTTTTTTAAAACAATTCTTTGACTTATAAACCTACATGCTTTATCCTATTGTAATGATTTTTTCACAGAACTTTAATTTTTATGAATTAATATATTCGTGTAAAATTTAAGCGCAATGAATAATTATTTCTTATGAAAATTGCAATTTTACGATTTTTTTCTTTTTTTAAAATTACGATTTAAAAAAAAAAAAAGAAAAATTATAAAGTTAAATTTTAATTTAATTTTAAAAAAAAAATCTTCGACTTAGTAATAATTTTTTCACAGAACAACGGAAAATCCGCATAACACATGGCAGCTCAATGCACCAATTACGCTCATCCAACAACGCGGCGGGACTTAAGCGTTTTCCTAGTTACAGTAATTACAGTATTTGTGGCGTACCACGGCCACTAAGAATTAAACATTTTTATTGTTGGAACTTGGACTTCACTAGGTCTGTTGCCGAAACGCAGCAGTGTAACTTTGTGTAGGCATTCTAAACCAAAGAGAAGTGTAGTACTGTGGTAGCCCTAGGCCTACTGTCAACGGCAAGGGCACGCCTCCGAGAGACGTGACGGACGAACGATGTTGTGACGTCACGCACTGTTGCCTTACATCTCCCGTAAACACGGAATTAAATGCGTTACATCAAAATTCAAACACAATCATCTCCGAAATGGACCTGGTAAAGCAAGATTTTTCATCCGTAATATTGTAAGTCGTGAAGAATTACCTACATTTTGGTACTAAATTCGTTAATATCCAATGTTTTTTTATAGTAGTTAAACAGTGTTATCCCATTGAAAGTGTGGGTTTTTGCTCAGTTACAATGCTTTAAATAGCATTATCCAGCGTATTTTAACAAGCGATAAATTAAAAAGTAGTGCTGTTAGGTCCATTTTTTTATATTTACAAGCGCAATTTCATCTTGCTACATCTGAAATTTAAAGAAAATCACATGGATGTGCAATTACGCTCATCGACTTTAATTGTGTAGATTTTTGAAAAGTGGTGGTGAACTATTATACCTATACAAAATAAAAGGGTTAACAAACATGCCTAGTTAATTCCAATTAAGTTAACTTTATATGGCCTAAAATATTCGTTCATGTGTAATACGTGTTCATTTCGCTCAAGGGTAGTGATTGCAGTGCTATTTTTATGACAAAATGATGCCTTTATCTTGAGTTTATATACTAAAAATGAAGAATTTTGATAGTGAAATGAGAAAATGTTTATTTGCTGCTATTTCTCAGAGTAGTGTTGAAAACATCAATTTTATCTCACAACTTTTTTTTTTTCTGAAGAAGAAAGAAAACACTTCTTTCAAAAGTGGCCAAATTTAGCATTAAATAATTGGCAAAATGAAAAATGATTCATCATTGATAAAGGAAAAACTATGAAAATTGGTTTTAAAAATCTCACAATTACCCACAGCATTGTACAACCAAATCTATTACACCCTAATCCCACACAAACAAAAAACTTGTAAAAATACAGCCAAACCTTACACACTAAAAAGAAATGAGTTCTAAAAAAAAGGCTAAGCTCATCTACCCTCCCACATTTTCGCATTTTTAAATTCATAAACGTACAGTTTTCCCGTAACAACATCTTTAAAAAAGCTCGGCAAAATAAAATTTTGGCAACTATTAATTTAAACCTAATTGGATGAGCGAAGCGAAGACTTCAATTTCACCGACCCCCAAAAAATTTAGCTCCGTTGTTTTTTTTTGTTTTTTTTTTTTTTGTTTTTTTTTTTCCGTCCCGTTTTGTTCGCTCTCTAGCGGGCCAAACGGCATATGCGATCTTTATGAAAATTTGACACGAACCTTCGTTTTCTCTGAACTTAGACTTGCCACGTTTTGGGTACAATCGAAGAAATATTTCTCATGGGAAAATCGTACTTTTTACGATTTTTTTCGATTTTTTTGTGCGATATTTTCGTGCCATTTGGGCCAATTCTGACAAAAGGGTGGGGCTACAACGTTCATATTTCACATGGACATTAAGGTAATGGTGATGTATTGCTTTTCTGAAAGAAAAAGTTGAAAAAGTTAGCCAGAATCGAGAGAAAAAAAAGCTTTTAATATACGTTTTTTTACTTTTGTGCGATAAATTTTTGTGCCATTTGGGCCAAATTCTGACAACAAGGGTGGGGCTACAACGTTCATATTATACATGGACATTAAGGTTATGGTTATGTAGTACCTTTTGAAAGAAAAAGTGGAAAAATTTAGCCAGAATCCATAGAAAATAAAGTTTTAATACAAGTTTTTTTACGGTAAATAATACCAATTGACAAGAAACAAAAGAAAACTTGACAACATTCACCTACAATGCGTAGGCAGCAAAACAAGCACTTGCAAAAGTAAAGATATCCCACGCAAACTATAACCTTAAAAAGCTCATCCATCAACGCGGCGGGACTTTAGCTTTTTCCTAGTTCTAATTTAATTTATTTAAACATAATGGTCAAAACAAATTCTATTTTCCCAAGTTTTTCAAGGATGTTATTACGGGACACTGTACGTTTATGAATTAAGAATGCGCAAAGTGGAAGGGTAGATGAGCTTGGCCCTTTTTTTTTAGATCTCATTTCTTTTGAGTGTTTTAAGGTTTGGCTGTAATTTTTACAAGTTTTTGTTTATGTGTGGGATCTCATTACTTTTTCAAGTTCTGTTGCAAAATTATCTGTTAAAATAAAATTTGGATGAGCGTAGCGAGCGAAGCGAAGATTCCATTCTACTATACTGGAGAAAAAGTCCGGAATGTTTTTTTTTTCTGTATTTTGTCTGCCTGTTAACACGATTCCGGCTAAACCGATACTACAATTGCGATGAATTTTTCTGGGGGCCTTAGAAAATCTCGGAACTTGTACTGCCACTTTTTTTAGCGCAATCAAAAAAAAATTTTCTTATGAAAATCGCATTTTTTTTTTTTTTTTACATTTCTTCGTTTTTACAACACCTACATGCTTTATCCGATTGTAATGATTTTTTTTACAGAACCTTAATTTTATAAATTTAATATTTTGGTTGTGAAATTTGAGCGCAATCGAAAAATAATTTCTCATGAAAATAGCAATTTTTCGCTTTTTTAGTTTAAAACAAAATTACGCTCATCCAACAACGAGCCTGAAAAAGCGTTTTTCGAAGCTTCCTAGGGATACAATAGAATGTAAAAATCAAGTGGTCTAAAAAACTTGCTTATTGTAAACAAAGCAATGTTGGCGATTATTGTCCCAAATAACTATAGTTACTTGTTGATTGTTGCCTGTAAAGGCTTATTTTAAAACCTTTATTTGGAAGCCTTCCCGCAAACTTTTTCAAGTTTTTCTTTTTAAAAGGAATTACATCACTATTACCTTAATTTTCCCTGTAAAAAATGAAAGTTGTAAACCCCACCCGTTTGGTCAGAATCGCTGGGCAATTGAAACTGACGAATTAGATAGTAGTAGGAGGAGGAGTAGTAGTAGCCAGTAGTAACTAACATCCCTTTAAAATGATTTTTTAGCATGTTTCAAGTCATTTTTTCACCAAGAAGGAATGTTGTACACCAACCAAATTTGGAAATGTTTGGGTCAGGTACCTAAATCCCTCGATTGTGATAAGTTTTCAAGTTCACATCATTTTGACGGCTGGTGACACCTCGAAAACACCCAACTATGCTTGCGATAAGGTGCCGAGGTGTTAGCGCGCACGGCTTGCTGCGGTCCCACCTAGATAATAAATCATATTACCCCATTATGTATTTATGTGATTATATGTATAAGTATGTTTGGACACTCAAAATTTTTTAAAGTATTTTAAATACTATTGACAAACATTTGTGCCTTAAGACACCCACTTTTTGAACTTGGAATTTAAACTTTAAAGTAAACCTTAGGCCTATATTTGCATTTATAAAAATTATTATAAATATAAATTTTTTATAAAGTGTTGGTTTATTTGAAAAATGTTTGATCAAAAAGGTTTGTCAACGTATTTATCGCATTCTCTGCGGTTTCGGTAGCGTTCCACCGGAACACCAAAGTTAAGCAACCTCGGACGTGGTGGGGGGTTTAGAGTGGGTGACCGCTTGCCCTGAAACACTGTATACTGCTGGTTAGAGCAGATGGAGGGTTTGAGAGCTAGTGTAACGGCTTGTTCTCCCGAAGTCTGCTCGGCAGGTCCGGCTGTAGAGGAACCTATATGACTGGTCAAGGGTTACACCGTCCTTTGGGATGGAACTTTAAAGCCGTTTGTCCCCTTGGTATTTTCGAAAGGAGTAGGCTACTTTGCCGGTACAGGTTTCCCCCCAACGTTTCTATTCACCCTTCATCCTCGTCTATACCACTCATCGCCTTGAATAGCCTTAGTTATTGAATGAGAAACTTTAAGCAATAAAATCAAATCTCTTCTTCCAGGACTAATGATGTATATCAGTGAAGAAAGGACAAGCCTCGGGTTCGACTCAGGCAGACACGTCGCGTACTTCCGCAAGCAACACGCCAGCATGTGCACCACCGCCGCAGATTACCCTGGTCAAAATAATGCGCACGTTGCTCTCATTGGGCTCTGCTGGGGGTCCCACGCGGGAAAAAACCATGCGTAAGTGACGGGACGCTGATGGGCAGCGAGTTTGCAGGCTTCGTTAAATATGGGGCGGGAGACGTTGACGGGGGGCAGTTGTGTTCAATATAAGGGGACCTTTGATGGGGCATTTGTGTTGTGTTCAATATAGGCAGCCCGTTGACGGGGGTAGTTGGTATTCAATTAAGGAGCCCTTGATGGGGCAGTTGTATTCAATATAAGGGGACCATTGACGGGGCAGTTGTGTTCAATATAAGGGGACTGTTGATGAGGCAGTTGTGTTGAAAAAGAAAGATTATCTTGTACTGTTTGTGGGAGCGAACCCCACTGGGTGTTGCTGACGGGTGTGGCTCAGCATGAAGGGCCCTGTGAAGTAACCTTGCTGATAATGAGACAGGCATGCAGAATTTATTCTTGCGTGGCCCCTACCACAGGTTTGGTTATGTGTTATGAGTTTTGTTTGTATGTACGTAGTTAGTGTAGTAATCACACATTTAAACCTTTTTGACACTTCTCGGCAGCCATTTCGCATGTTGACCACACAAAAAAATTGGTGGGTTAATTGAAAGCCTTCTTCTTATCAAATTTAAAACTACTACATATAAATGATGCTTAATAATCTCCAGGGCAAAAATTATTATTTTGAAAGTTATTTTATTAGGCTATACACATCATTAGAATTAAAACAAATAAATACAAAACATTTGAAACATCAACAATCGATTTAACAGTGGCAACATAGTTAAAATATAATGGACCAATGAGAGCTCACTTCAATACCATTCTTGCAAAAAAACAACTAGACAGAATATTGTCATCTACAAAGGGTTTTTTCATTCAGTGTCACTGAATAGGCCTGGCTATAGTTCCTGCTTCATGTAGGCCCTTCATCCTGGGAAATCTTTTAACTTCTCTTTCGACATTACTTGATGTTATGAAGTAGTTAAGGTGTAGGTAGGCATCTATAATCCCACTTTAATTTGCACAACAACGTCAATAATATGACCTATAATAATTCAGCTCTCAAAGTACTTCCAGTGCTCCAAATCAGGCGGCCATTGCAAGATAGCATCTTTTAGCTTTTTACATTGGTTTGCTTAGTTGTTTCACTTGACCATTTTGAAGGTCGTTCAATCTAGGCTGATTCTGGTCTAGCTGATTTAACTTTAAGTTAGCTGCAGTCATCCTCAGCAGGTGAAATGTTTTGTTGCCCCCAGCCCTTTAGTCTGGGCTTTATGTTCTCTATTCTTTCCCAACCTGTCAACCCTTCTCCAATCTACACTAAACCACCCATTTTAGGCCTTTTCCACACTTGGGGAAAAAATATTGAAAATTTGCTTTTCGTTAATGGGACTTATTAAAATAATTGATTAATTTCTGGGAAATATAATTGAGTAGACCTAGGCCTATTGACAGCATTATGGTGTATTTAGTACAAAAACCATTATAACATTGTTGCTTTTTGTTCAGTTTTAAGGAATTAAGTCCAGGCTAGTCTATTTTTTTTACTTGACTACATTTTTCATGTATTAACTTTGGTTTGGGAGGCAAAAAAGAAGTTCTATCCAAATACTTTTAAACTTTTTATAATTTGGGCCCAGTTGGTTAGCTGTATGGAAAACACAACACATGTTTCAGAGGTGCAAAGAGCTAGCAACGAGTTCTGTCCCGACGGTGGTTTCGATCTGAAGGGTTTGCCAGAACAGGGTCTGGGGTTACAACCGTCAGATCGAGTCTATTCTGAAAGTGTTCTTTGGGCACTTTCCCTGCTGAGAAGAAGATGCGCGATGTAACTCAGCTGATCAAGGCGATTGAGGTGGAGGCACTTAACATGGACAAGAAGGAAGACACACTTGAGTCGTTTACTGCAATCTCCAAAGTAAGTGCAAGCTACAGGATGAACTGTGGACCATGGTGGTTAGAGTTGCATTAAAAGTTAGTGGTTTGTTTTTAGGTTATTAAAATTTGTCTACACTTAGTAAAGTTAAAACATATAAAATAGGAATTTCATTAAATAGGTAATATTCCACGTCCTATTTTATACTTTATTTAATTCTTATTACAGTGGAACTTTGAATTTTCAATTAACTAGAGGCAAAAAAAATACATAAGTCAAGAATTCGTAAATTCAAAAAACCCTTTAAAATTGCCGCCTACTGTACCAACAAAGTGGGCAATATCAACTTGAGTGCTTCAAACTACTCCTAGGTAGCGCCTATGCTGGATTATGAGCATGGAAGGCTGCAGGAATGAGTTTGTTTGCTTTAGGTGGCATCGGATGGGAAGACATCGTTAATCGGCGCTCGCTTTGTGTTGTGCAATCGCAAGCAGGAGTAACATCAAGCACCCATTTCGAAATTGGGTTTTTGTGACACATCTGCATAAAGGGAATGATATCGGATCGTAGGCAGCTCAAGGTCAATTGCCTCGTCGCTATCTCAGTGCCCCTCCCACCCACCCACCGCCATGCCGAACTTACGTAATCGCTTCATTCATTAGTGCTCGCGCCCGCCCGCTATGTATTTTATCTCCGAATGCTGTCAGTGTCACCTAATACTAATAAATATTGGGGCACTTAAAAAAACGCCGCTGAATCTTTTAAAACGCTGAAATCGAACTTCACAGAGGGCAAGAGTTCCGCGAAGAACGACCTTCACCTTCACAAAGACGAGGGGTAGTGTAGCCAGCATTGTTTACGCGACATCACGGTGGCCGGCCCCGCGCGGAAGGGGGGGTAATTATGCTGTGTATTATTCTGTTCCGTGAAATAAATGCACGAGCGGAAAAAAACATAGAGGGGCAGCTGGAAATTCCATAAAATCTTTAAAACGTAAAAAAAAAAACTACAAACAACATTTTAATAACTTATTCAATTCAATGTGGGACACGGGCCCAAGTTTTTTATGAAAATAAATAAAATGCATAAAACCTATGGATTGTTCCCGCATCGTCCGTTTTCTCGCCATGATCGTATATTTGAAAAGTTTTTGCAAAAGTCCCATTTTCACAATGTTAAAAATTTCCCGCATCCACGGTTCTATTCCTTCCAGCAAGCGCGATCTTTTGTGAAGCTGTGTGTCAGGTTCACTAAACCCCCCAACCCCGCCAGCCGGCAGCTGCCGCGCTGCCAGTGGCACGGCTCTCACTCTCCTCTCTCGGCCGGCCAGCCAGCTCAGACACAGTGACACTTCACATTCTCTTCAGCAGTGCCGTGTTTTTCTTTCGCGATAATAATTGCAGGGATCATTGCTTTTAGTCAATGAATGATGCTGTCAATACAACAACTTGTTAAACTGAGGCTGGCTACTCAAGACTTCTGTCGATTTCGCAAAACAATAAAATGATCACATGTCATAGAATCATGTGCTTGATTCCTCAATCAATTGATTCATATGCTCACTCATTCCCAAACTCGTCGGGAAAAGAGGCCGGTAGTGGAGTGGGTAGGCCAGGTCAAGTATCGGGTTGCGTTTTTCGGCCAGTGCTGAAATACTACGATCGTATGGGTGGGAGGGGGGGGGGGGGGGGGGCGAACCGTGATCCCCTCGACCTTCTCACATTGCCAGACTGCTGCTAATGAGGGGGGAGGAAAGGGGACTGCATTTTTACCCATGCGGTCGGCGGCATGTGTTGAGCTGTCAAAGCGGGCGGCACTTGGGCCCGTAATAACACTCCCGTTCCCACAGCGTTCGGCAGCATAGATAGTAAATTCGAGGCCATTTTTATGACCGGACTGGAATGCGATACGTAAAGTAGTAATACGTAGGTACAAGGACGTTAGTTCAAGGAAATTAACATGTCTTTGGGAAATTTTTGGGACCAACAAAAATTTACAATCAGGAATCGGTGATTCAGGTACGTAAATTAAGTTCACTGTTGTCTTATAGTCACGCACTTTTTTTTATAAAAAAAATGTAATTTGTGTAATTAAACAAGAAGTAAATTTGACCCCAGTTGCGCGCAAAACGAGCGTGCGCCATTTTGGCGGTACTCGTCAAACTGTGTGAGTCAAGCCAATTCCTCTTGGTATTCTCTGTTCCATATGAGTCTCGGTAGCAGAAATGGAGCGGAAATGTTGGTGACTAGTTGTGCTTATTTAAAAATTATTTTATTATGAGCTGATGGAGAGGATACCAAGACGAGAATTTGAGGGCAGAGGAGGGGAAAAGATAGTAGGAGGCCAGAGAGAATGCAGAAATGGAAAGATTATCAAGAAAACTGGAAACGAGACAGAAGTGTGGGGATGTGACAGGAGGAAAGCTGTGAGAGGACAGAAGTGAGTGGAGTAAATTGGTGGAGAGGAAGGAGTAAGATCTGGAAAACCCTGAGTCTGTAGGTAGTATAAATTTTCATGCCCTAATAAACATGGGGACGAGGTCCTCAAAGGGCCGACAAATCTGGAAAAATGGCAAACGGCCTTGGACTGGCTAAGGACAATCTCCCCACACCACCTGGTCGTTTCACCAAGAAAACCAGCAACTTGAAACTATGACATCGGGTTCAGGACGAGCCACCTCCTCAGTCGGCCAGCACTTAAAACATGAACCCTCCACAAAAACCGTGCGGGCCAGAGAAATAAGCAGATATTTTTATGGATAGAAGGAATGTGAAAAAATCAATTTGGTAAAAAAAAGATGGGAAAACACTCCTTCGTCAAAAATAAATTATCATTTATTATTATTTTTTATTCTTCATTAATTGATTATTATCATTAACTATTTAATAGTTGATGGGTTTACCACAAAAAAATTTCTGCGCAATTTTGATCCTAAATATACGATTATTTTACTTTAGATATTCGACATGTGTATCGGCCTTTTCACCTCCATCTGTAGAAGGCAAAGACTGAAATTGCAAGCAAGGGCGGATTTTAATCTCTCAAGGCTAAGGACAAGTAAAGTTTCCGTTGAACCCACAATTGTGCAAAAATTCCCAATCAAGATATCCTGTTTTGGATCCCATAAAGGCGTAATGCGATAAGACATAGGTAATATCTTAACTCTTATTACAAATTCTGCTAGTTATTAGTCAACCCCCAAATTCAGTATTTAATGAAATAAATTCTAGACTTAGACGAATAGCACGCACTTAGTTTAAACGCAAGTCGTAATGGCTTGTTTTATAAATTATTAGTCGTATTGTAAAGGAGCGTTTCACATCTTATGAAAGTGTCTTTACTAAGTAGACTCCATTTACAAAAATTCTCGAAATAATTATAACAACAATACAAATGAAATGTGATAATTACATTTCGCCACTCGCCCCTTGGCAACCATAATTTTTTCGTTTTTCGTAATGGGTTTTGGGGAATGGGATATTATTGGATTTAAAGATTTTGCGAGGGGGATATCACGTGTATTCAAGTCAAGTATTCTTCAAATTAGTGAAATAAAAACGCTGTCAGGGTTTTCGCTCAAGTTCAAGTGTAGGGTTTATGAAGTTATTGTGGTTGTGACAATCGATTATACAGGCCATCCACTCTTCTATACTAAACCTACATAAAATGAATATTTACTGCCGATCCAGTACGTTTTGTTCTTCCTTTTGTCGAATCTCGTTTTGTTTCCTCTAGTCTTAATTATATATCAAGCCATATATTAATGTAGGGGTGCTGCTCCTAGTTAAAAACGACCTAATGCTATGATCAGGGAATCCAGACTTGGTAACACAGTTTGACCGTCACTCGTTTTTTCCGTTTAAAAATGGTTTTAAAAGGCAAATAATAGGTTTATTATTTAAAAAAGGATTTTTTTAAAAAATTTTCAAAAAATTTTAAAAGGGGGGGAAAGTAAAAAAAGGTTGGTTTTTTTTTTGGGGCAAAATAATTGCCCTTTCCCAAAAAGCTCCATTTGAGGATTTAGCAAACTGTTTTAAAAGAATTAGAAAATGTACTTATTTTCTATTAATCAAAAGGCGTCTCCCCTCCACTCACACACGACTCGCACTAAACTATGTACATGGAAGAAACTCGCGAGTCGTACGAATTCTACGGACATTCAAGAAAGAACAGTTTCTTGAACCCTACATTAGTTGCAAGCTACTTACCCTATTCTTTTCTTGATTGATTCCCAAATTGAGAAGGAATGCGTTAAACAGAGTATGCTTAAAGTCTTAATACCAAGTATCTGTCATGTTGTATTAGTCATCCTCCAACATATCTAATAACAATGTAGAGATTATTAAAAAAAGTTTTCTAGCGCCAACGTAGTCCTAGGAAGTTCGAAGGTTTTGTTTTGATTGCAATGTCAATTCTCGTTTTTGCTAGGCGTTCCAATGTAAAATGTGACCCTGTACATTACTTACAGGTGGGCCCTGCTTTTTAAAACACTTCTCGAATAACTATCTATATATGGTTCAAGATGTTGGATGCCCGTTCTGCGCCACGTCGCTTTTTGCAACTTTAAACACGGCGCTTGTTGAAGTCTATAAATCACTGGATGTTTTCACGGGAAACTAATACGTATTTGGTAATTTAAAGAATCTTGCAAGGGAATATTCGTAAGTATGTCGAAGTGGAATATTCCTATTTCATTAAAAGTAGGTTTTTAAAAAGCAGTTATGGTATGTCTTAATTTCGATAAGGTGAATTTTATAAGTTATGGTTTACAATCGCTATAAGCTCAACATTCTTGTACAACTATCGCAACCTAGTGACAAGTGCCATATTCTGTCCTGCCAGTACTCTTCTCTTCACCACAGTCCAGTCCCCTCCTCGCTGGTTCAATCTTTTCTCCCCTATTATGCCATTAGTTTCGTGGACGCCCCTTGGTTCCATGGATTCATACCCCGATCATCTTATCAGAACGATCGCTATTGGGACCTTTTAACTGTCCAAAACCCCTTTAACACTTTTCACATCATGGAATTGTTCACTTAGTTCGTTAACCTCTTGATCTCGGATATCTCATTCATATTGGTCCCATCAGTCTTATAAATGATTAAAATAACTTCATAGGTACAATCCTGCCAAGGTTCTTAAGTTCCACTGATGTCATTTCCAAGTCTCTGTCACGAAAAGCGTAATTGGAACAAAGAGGTGCTTTAGATAGTTAACTTGCTCCTCTGTGGTACTTCTCATGTTAATAAAGCATCAGGTAGTAGTATGGGAGATGAAAGTTTAAACTAGGTTGTCTTATTTAAAAAAATTTTGCTTTGATGAACATGGATGGAGAGATACCAAGACGAGAAATTGTGATGGCGTCAATAAGGAGGAAACCTCATTGTTTTGTCACGATTACGAACAAAAGACGACAAAGGCAAAATGGGAATAGATTCAATTCAAGAAATTGGAAACGCGGCTAAAGTGTGAAATTGAACAAGAGAAAGCGTAAGGAAATAATAAATGCCTTGGGAAAGAGTGACATTGTTAATCTTTTTTTATTATTTATTTATTATTGTTATAGGAGTAACATCATGGGGTTAAAGAATAATTACAAGGAGGACAATAAATATCTGGTACAGCTTAGTAGTTACAGTTTCATGCAACGGGGAGAGTTTTGATCCCTGGCGGACAGTCCTGGAAATCGGACATACTGTAAACAAAATCCTGGTAAAGCCCATAGTTTGGCAAACAATCATGTAATTCCTATTGGAAGGAACATTTAATTCTTCTGCTAAACCAAACGCTTATTTTTTTAATCAGAATTCTTTTTCAGTAGTGTGTCATGGAACAGAACTTGCTAACTTGTACATGGGTTTTAGGAAGGCCAACCTCCTCAGTTGCGCCGCACTTAACTCTAACATGAGCCCAATAAAACCCTTGTGCGGCCAGAGAAAGAAGCATATTCTGGATTGCAGGAAGAAAAATGATTGTAAAAACAACGTTGTTGGAAAAAAAAAGTAATGGTTGTTAATCACTACTCAACCCGACATGTTGACTGAGTTTTTATTAAATTATTATATTATAATAAGGTACTCCTTGGGTTATTTTATTATTTTTCTGTTTTAACACCGCGATGCGCGTTACGCAAACTGAAATATCAAGCAGTTTTATGATCCTAATAATTACCTTTACGTTTCTTTAAATTAAACTCGACACTCGTGTATCGGCTCTATTCACCTCCTTAAACATTTCAAAAAGGTTGGCACCCTTATGGTCTAGTTGGTATGTTATTCGGGTTGGTCCGAATACCTCACGGACAATTCAATTAGCAGAACAGTTTCAATAAAATCCGCTACCAGGTAAGCTTGAGTACACTTCACCCTACATCAAAACCTTGATGTGAATCCCACATGAGAAGAACTTCATAAATTGAGGTAATAGCTTAGTCTTAATAACACATACTTTTCATGTTTATTCTAGCAATGCTCTTCCAGATGCATATCTAATCAGCCTAATAAACTACAACAGTTACAACGATGTGACGCACGAACCAGTTCCCCAAATCCCAACGGGACTGTAGTAAACTTGAGTCTGATTTTAAAATGTCTTGTTGGTTGTTTTTCATATATTGGCGAACGCCAAATAATTTGATGAATTTTTAATACAAATCCGAACAGGTAACCTCCCGACTGGTATCGAATTGATGCAAAATCCATTACAATTTGAAGTTGATATAGGCGATAAGATCAATATAATTGAAATTAGGCCTGAAAAGTGTAGTCACTTTACAATGCTTTTGTTGTTGGAAACAGAAATTCGTAAAAATAATTTGTCAGGCTTGATTACCATATTTGAATAAAGTCCTTATACTGAAATGCACGAACAGGTTCCAAATTCCACTGGCTTTGATTAGGACCTTGCGAGCAAAATTGAACCTTATTGGTAAGGCCATGTTTGCATAGTATTGTATGCTCACATCATGTTTAGTTCGCTGATACAGTTCAGCAATATTTTTCCCGTCCTCGCTTCTGATCCGTCAAATAATTCCGCGAATTAAGGGTTTGTGGGAAAGGTCGATAAGAATTTTAATCACTCTTTTTCCCTTTTCTTTTTATACTTATTAATTAGGTGTTATTAAATTGAGCGGGTTAGAAGGAAACTGAATACAAGATATATTTGAAACCAAGGGAAATTAGATACATTATAGGAGAAGAACTACAACAGCACAGTTTAGACTAGATACCGGCCATGACTTGCTAGCAAAGCACTTACATAGAATAGGTGTGATGGAGAGCAGCATGTGTAAACTCTGTGGTGATGGAACACAGGACAGACAACATCTATTTAGATGCGCTACATTGAAAGGACACTATGGGGAAATGCCAGGGGGTATGGACAGGAGGGAACAGGAGTCCTATCTTTGTCAAGACACATGATGACATAGATATTTCAATGTGGGCATAAGAGAAGAAGAAGAAGATAATCCGACTATTGATGCGCATTTCTTAAATACTATGCATGGAATCTCTTGAATTGTTGCGGAGCTACTAATTTTAAGGCGTTTAATTGCTGAAATGACTTCTTCATTAGTTACCTTTGTATGCGGGAGATCCTCTGCTTCTCTTCTATTTAAATCTTTAAACTTATTAATTTCACTAGAAAAATCTACATACATCGTTCACAACAAAACTTTTCTGTAACAAACAGCAAATGTCTGGACTAGACGTGTAGGATACCCCATTCTCTGTCAATGAGGCTATGCTACACTCTTTTTTCTCTTTGTTACCTGTCAACTTATTATAAACTGACCATGAAGATTTTAAAGAAATATCAGTATCAAAAGAAGACTTAAAATGCTCAAGCTTAGAAAACGCATCTGATTATTTACCTTATTTTTAACTTTCTTCTATTTCTCCCACGTTGACTGCCTTCTAAAAATTCTGAATTCTTTGCGCAAGTGGTCTCTCCTATGCATGGATTTCCTAATCTCTGCTGTTAACCATGGGGCTGGCTTATCTTTAACTCATAATTTCAAGGGGTGTGCATGCTCATTTAGAGGTTCCACGACTACTTTAACAAACATTTCTAATTTATCATCTGCACTTACCGCCATACCAATTTGGTCAATGGGACCACTTAAGATATCTACATCTACTTGCTTCCAATCAACATTCTTATACTTTCTAGTATTTACAAATTTAGGAAGAAATTTTTGCTTATTAATCTTACGAACACAATAAATTAATTCATGATCACTTAATCCTACACTTATAAGACCTGACTGAATAATATTTTCATTGTGATTTGCATAAACATGATTAATTAAAGTAGCTGATCTATTATTAACCCTAGTAACAGACTTTATCAATTGTACCAATCCATGTGATCTAGTGAGAATTTTGAAATTATTTACTGGTAATGTCTTCTTACTCAAATCAATGTTGAAATCACCTAGAAAAAACAATTCATTAGCTTCCAATTTTAAATTATTACTAAAACTATCAAAACAATCTGAAAATTCTTCTAACTTTACGTGTGGAGCTTTATAAACGCTGTAAAAATCATTGGCTTTACATTCGGAAGTCAGAATTTAACTGACTGCAACTCAACATCTATCGGAAATTTAACTTTACACTCAACTACACTTGACATGAACTTCTCAGCAATATAAATAACTAACCCTCCCCCTACCCTTTCACAATCAAATCTTAGCATTTTATAATTGTCAATAGAAAATAAAACCGTCTGGAACAGACTCATCTAGATATGTTTCACAGCAAGCAAATATATCAAAATTATACGTGTCAAGAATAACCCTCAACTGATCTATATACTTATCCAACTTACGTATATTGAGATGTCCAAGCTTCATTCCTTTTGGCAATACAGCTAAAACCTTTAAGCAACATCATCATTTATACTTGAAGGGTCTTTATCATCATGATTAAAAGATTTGTCATGTAAATTTCATGCACACTTAGAGGGGGAAATAAACAATTCATACAATACCATCTCGGCAAAACTCTTCTTGTTTGATTCTTCAGTTCATAGACATCTTGAACACCACATTGAAGGCACTTGCTGCTATTATAACGTGTCTATACACTTATTACATTCCCATCGTCCAAGTATTGAATCGTATTCCTCATTGCTCATATTTATACACATACGATTGAAAATATCTTCACTACCCAGCACTGTAGGCATTTAATTTTATAGTTCTTTTTCAAGTTACATACAGTACAACGTTTAACCATTGGTTTAACCATTATGAATGAAAGAAATTGTAATGTTATAATCGAAAGAATATAAATCAAATTCCCTAGGCCTAATTCTGCTGTCAGAAAAGTAAACAATAAGATTTTGAAGTTTGTTTATAACAAACAAACGTTCGAATTGATTTTTAGACAGAAAATCAAAAATCAAATCCTTTTTAAATATTTACTTCATAAAAAAACTTTATGATACAAATTTAGGCTTCACAATGATACTTCAAAATAAGGGAAGGATTTTAACGTCAACAAACTCAAAAGTTACTAAATAAATATGATTATTTAATGAGTATCAAGCCTCAGCTTGTTGTCAAGGTACACAATGATGAAATGCTATCACAAATCTAAAATATGTTTAAATTCCTATAAAGATATTAAATTAAATTAAATGTATTTGCTCACCACACACTGACTGAACTCTAAATAACCTTATAGCAGCAAATCACTGTCTGAAAACCTCTGAATGCTAACAAATCCAGATTTTAACACAGAAGTGACTTTCAGGGTGACAGATTAGTAAGAATACGACGGATTAGTAAGAATACCACAGCCACCCTCAGAATACCACAGCCACCCTGAATACTACAGCCACCCTGAGAATACCACAGCCACCCTTAGAATACCTCAGCCACCCTAGAATACCACAGCCACCCTGTCAAGCAGTATCGTACAGAAAGCATTCGAAAAAAATATAACCGGTTTCCGGTTTCCGGGTACCCGAAGTCATCCCTACTGTGAACTATATAGGAGTCTTGGGGAGGAATGTGAAACTTCAAAGCTACCATTTATGGGAACTTAGAGCTGGAAAAATTTCTCATTCCTTCAAAACTTCGTACTCTGTCGTAGTCCCGTCAAATTTAGGATAAAACGTTAAAAGTTGTGAACTCATTCATTTAGTTAACCCTTCTTTACATTTAATGCCTAAAATATGAAACTTAATAGTACTTAGTACTTACTCTGATACTAAGGTGTGTCTGAATTACGTCAAGTCCAGGTTAGGTTCCAAGTCCAACTCAATGTTAAGGGCTTACTAGCCTAACAGTAGAGCTGCCTACCGGGCAAAGTCCAACACTACCTAAGACTAGGTTAGGTGCATTCGATAGATCCTTGTAAAGTATTTGTTTATTAAAGTACTTGAACACTAGTAAAACCAATTAAATACGTGATACAAACAAACCAACTAATGTTACCTTTATTTAACAATGCATTCATTTATTGTTTCTCTCGTTGTCGCGGACGAAAAATTTTGAATCGGACCTTCAAACGAGTTCGGTACCCAACTTTCGATTGCTCGATCTATTAGTCTGGAGACTTGACCAAAGGACCATTTAGACTTAGACTTTAAGAAGTCCTTTCACCCTCAATATCAGTACCTAAATTAGCATTGTTAGATTGTGACTGAATTTGACCTAGACCTGGCCTTGGACCTTAACTTTGAATAATTAATATATGTACGACACCTAGCACTGCATAACGGTTTACGAGATGGATAGAACCCGTTTTTTTTATTTTTATTATTACAGTCGGATTGTCCTGATTATTTTCAGTGTGGATATTAAAATTATTACGGTACATAGTTTTTTTTTCGTTATTAGGTAGGTAGGCGCCTATGTGTTTTGTTAATACGACTGCTCCAAAGTCACCATTTATGTACATATTTATCATTATGTGGCCTATCTTCTTAATGATATTGAAGTCCATTTCAGAAGTTCAAATAAATGTAATAACGTTTTTTTCGTAACCTTCTGCATTAGAAGCAGTAAGAGATAAACCGAAAGGTCCAACAAGTTACACACTTTAAGATGTTAATATATAGTTGTGTGCCAGGTGAACGAGTTGTTGAAAACCATGCAAGGCTGCACCAGGTTTGCTCAAAACCTGATCTACGATGGCAAGAAACTGCGAGACATCCTCCTGGTGAACTTCGCACCGAAGATGAGGCAAATGCTGGAAAAGTTCATCATGCGAGTCAAGGGGGCATTGACCGGGGAAAACTGCGCAAAGGCTTTCTTCTGCGGGAACCTCCGGAACAAGGACTTGAACGGAGAGACGATCTACACCCAGTCCCAATCGGTATGTCATGCATTTATAATTTAGCTGCTCCATCTTCTCGCAATACCAAACACTGTCAGTATGTCTCGATATTTATCTAGGGTTGTGGCTCAGAATAGTTTTGGTGACTAAATTCTAATGTTTTAAGGGGAATTAATTATCATTAGCCTCCAATGTTATACTACTACTTACAGTTACAGTGTACTACTACTACTACTACTACTACTACTACTTTACTAATACTACTACTACAAACTACTATACTACTACTATACTACTGCACTATATACTACTACTTACTAATACTACATACTACTACTCTACATCTATCACTACTCTCTATTGCCCCTCTATTTAAACTTACAGCTAAGGGAAAAGTGGTCTGAATG
>JAMZAV010011556.1:0-13290 GCA_024449915.1 Sweltsa coloradensis | reverse complement strand
ACGAGCGCCAAGCCAACCATTTGCGTGGTAAAAAAAGTAAAAATTTTAAACTCAAAATCATAAAAAAAAAAAAATTACTTGGCCATTGACTTTTTAGAGTCCTCGTACCAAATTTATAAATAAGAAACCCAAATTACAGTAACAACAAAATCAGTCAGTTCCCATTACTAGGCCCTCGCCTATACTCAAAGTTGCATTCAATTATTACCAAGAAGTCTTCTCACAGCATCCCAAATACTACAATGTAACAATGAAGAATTATACGTACGGTCACTCCGTCGAGCACCGATTAACTTGGGACTGATCCAGTTGCTGGTCAGGGAGGATGCCATTTCCTGTATTGGTCTCCAGCCCAGAGACGAGTCTGAAAAAGAAAAAGAGAAAAAGAGTAAACTCGGTGAATATTATGCTACTTCTTCTGCTGATTACGCTTGTTAGGGCATTTGACTTTATCAACTCGAATCCTCATCCAAGATACCCTTCTTTATTGCCCGAAAGGCGACAACCCTCGCAGAGCTGGTCTCCGTTCAAGTACAAATACAAATCTATTCATATCTAGAGTAAACAAAGAGAAGAGTGGGAAGCGTTCTCTTAAGGCTATTGTACCGCCTCTGGCCGATGATTTGAAAGTCGAAGAAACATGTCTGAAAAGTTAGCTGAATGAAAAAAGGCCTTTAAAATAACAGAAAAAAAATTGTGATTTTTTTTGGGCGGGACATAACCTCACTTTTGGAAATTAGATTTAGATTTTTGGACAAAAGTGTGATATACAAGACAAGTTCAAAATTAAATTTTGAGAATCGGTTTTCTGGACATAGTTCCTTAACACCTTTAGCTACAACTTGACTATAGCTAAAATAGTTTTCTGAAAATAACAGTTGGTGTACGATTTTTTTTAGCTATAGTCAAGTTGTAGCTAAAGGTGTTAAGGAACTATGTCCAGAAAACCGATTCTCAAAATTTAATTTTGAACTTGTCTTGTATATCACACTTTTGTCCAAAAATCTAAATCTAATTTCCAAAAGTGAGGTTATGTCCCGCCCAAAAAAATTCACAATTTTTTTCTGTTATTTTAAAGGCCTTCTTTCATTCAGCTAACTTTTCAGACATGTTTCTTCGACTTTCAAATTATCGACCAGAGGCGGTACAATAGCCTTAAATACAGGGTAGCAAACTTGTGGAATAGCCTCCCGCTCCGATAAAATCATGTAAAAGGAAACAATATTTAAAAGATCTACAACATATTGTTTACCAGTTTTAGAAAATGTAGCCCTCCCTCCCTTCAAACATACATTATAAAGTGAGCTCATAGAATTTGAATATACAATATCCAACTTGTAATACAGAGCCATAGTGAATTAACTGCAGCAAATAGTTTTATTGGATGAGCGTAGCGAAGATTCTATTTCACTACACTGGAGAAAAAAATCCGGAATGTTTTTTTTTTATTTTTGTCTGTTTGTTAACATGATTCCGACTAAACCGATACTCCAATTGCGATGAAATTTTATGGAGGCCTTCGAAATCTCTGAACTTAGAACTGCCACGTTTTTAAGCGCAATTGAAAAATTATTTCTCATTAAAATCGCAAGTTTACGATTTTTTTCGATTTTTAAAAAATGTCTTCGACTTATAACACCTACATGCTTTATCCGATTTTTAAGATTTTTTCACAGAACCTTAATTTTATGAATTTAGGTATTCGTGTGAAATTTGAGCGCAATCGAAAAACTATTTCTCATGAAAATCGAAATTTTACATTTTTTTTCTTTTTTTAAACAATTCTTTGACTTATAACACCTCTACATGCTTTATCCTATTGTAATGATTTTTTAACAGAACCTTAATTTTTTGAATTAATATATTCGTGTAAAATTTGTGCGCAATCGAATAATTATTTTTTATAAAAATTTCAATATAACGATTTTTTCCTTTTTTAAAATTACGATTTATTAAAAAAAATGTAAGTTAATTTTTTTTAAATTTTTTTTTAATTTTAAAAAATCTTCAACTTAGAAATGATTTTTTCACAGAACAACAGAAAATCCGCATAACACAATGGCAGCTCAATGCACAAATTACGCTCATCCAACAACGCGGCGGGACTTAAGCGTTTTCTTAGTTTATAACATTAATCATCTTAACTTATTAACTTATTATATTCCTCTCTATGTCAAAGTTTTCAAATGTCTACATTAGAAAATCGCCGTAAAGCAACTGATATCTTATTTCTCTACAAACTCATTCATGGTCTCATTGATTCGGATTTGATTGAAAGTGTCAACTTCCACATTCCCGCTTAATGCACGCGCAACCATCACACATTCTACGTTCCACGCCCTCGTATTGATCTGTTGAAATTTGCCCCCATTAATCGAATCCAATCAACGTATAATATTTTAGTTTCCAAAAACAATGAACTTGATATTCACTATATGAAACTGCCTTAATTCAAATCTGCTATTAATACAACTCTAACATCGTAACTTTGTTCGAAAACCACAAACATTTATAATATAATCACTAGGAAAACGCTTAAGTCCCGCCGCGTTGTTGGATGAGCGTAATTGGTGCATTGAGCTGCCATGGGTTATGCGGATTTTCTGTTGTTCTGTGAAAAAATCATTACTAAGTTGAAGATTTTTTTAAAATTAAATTTAATTAAATTAAAAATCTACTTAAATTTTAAATTTTTTTAATTAATCAAAATTTTAAAAAAGGAAAAAATCGTAATATTGAAATTTTCTTAAGAAATAATTATTCGATTGCACACAAATTTTACACGAATATATTAATTCAAAAAATTAAGGTTCTGTGAAAAAATCATTACAATAGGATAAAGCATGTAGGTGTTACAAGTCAAAAAATTGTTTAAAAAAAAAAACGTAAAATTTCGATTTTCATGAGAAATAGTTTTTGATTGCGCTCAAATTTCACACGAATACCTTAATTCATAAAATTAAGGTTCTGTGAAAAAATCATTAAAATCGGATAAAGCATGTAGGTGTTATAAACTGAAGAAATTTTTTAAAAATCGTAAAAAAATCGTAAAATTGCGATTTTAATGAGAAATAATTTTTTGATTGCGCTCAAAAACGTGGCAGCTCTTGGTTCAGAGATTTCGAAGGCCTCCATAAAATTTCATCGCAATTGGAGTATCGGTTTAGCCGGAATCATGCTAACAGACACACAATAATACAGAAAAAAAAGAAAAAAAAAAACATTCCGGATTTTTTTCTCCAGTGTAGTGAAATGGAATCTTCGCTTCGCTCGCTACGCTCGCTACGCTCATCCAAAAAGTAGTTAGGTAACGTGAATGTCGTTTTAGGATTACATTTTCTTTATTTTTCACTTCTTTCCTTTTTGTTTTGTTAGACCTATATGGTCCCATGATCAATCAATACTTAGGCATTCAAATATCATAGTTATTTTCTTTATACCATAACGAAATATTGTTTTTGTTATGTATTTTACAAACCGGGATAGTCCTATTTTATAATTTATAAATTCTCTTTACTGTGTACTGTTATTTATCTCATGTCTATATTAATTTGTGTCAACTAGGTAATTTAATTTTAATTTTAATTTAATTTTGAGTACTTAGTTCATTCCATAATTAATGCTTAACATCGTTGGGGAGTCCCGCGTAACACATGCTTCTCTCCAGAGATCGCGCTCCGACTCGTATCAGTCACGTGGTCTCGATGGCTGTGACTGACTCGCCAGCCAGCCCGAGCGAGAGAGCAAGAGCTGTGTGAGCCGCGATCTCCGAGCTATCTAATATAACTACATAGCGGTAGGTCAGGGTCAGTTAAACATTAAACTAGGAAAACGCTAAAGTCCCGCCGCGTTGATGGACGAGCTTTTTGAAGTTTTTAGTTTGCGTGGGATATCTTTACTTTTAAAAGTGCTTTGTTTTGTTGCCTACGCATTGTAGGTGATTTTTTGTAAAGCTTCTATTTTTTCCCTTGTCAATTGGTATTATTTATCGAAATAAAGCTTATTAAAAGCTTTTTTTTCTATGGATTCTGGCTAACTTTTTACTTTTTCTTTCAAAAGGTACTACATTACCATAACCTTAATGTCCATGTATAATATGAACGTTGTAGCCCCACCCGTTTGGTCAGAATTGCCCCAAAATGGCAGAAAATATCGCACAAAAAAATAAAAAACTTATATTAAAGCTTTATTTTTCTCGATTCTGGCTAACTTTTTTCAACTTTTTCTTTCAGAAAGCAATACATCACCATTACCTTAATGTCCATGTGAAATATGAACTTTTGTAGCCCCACCCTTTGGTCAGAATTGGCCCAAATGGCACGAAAATATCGCACAAAAAATCGAAAAAAATCATAAAAGTACGATATTCATGAGAAATATTTCTTCGATTGTACCCAAAAATGTAGCAAGTCTAAGTTCAGAGAAACGAATGGTCGTGTCAAATTTTCATAAAGATCGCATATGCCGTTTGCCCGGTAGAGAGCGCAACAAACAGAGGGAAAAAAACAAACAAAAAAAAAAAAAAAAAAAAAAAAAAAAACACCCGAGCTAAATTTTTTGGGGGGTCGGTGAAATTGAAGTCTTCGCTTCGCTCATCCAATTACGAAACTGCAATGAATTCACATTGTCTTGAACTTGACCCATGACGACGCACTGTCTTTTTTATTTTGACAGTCGGGCATCGGACATAGGCCGTGAGCTATAATATACTAGTGCCTGAATACCATTGCCAGTAATTGAATTTGTAATCAATACCACACTTAAAAAATACGATTTTGTGTATGAAATATTTTTATTTGACAATCACAAAAGTAAACTGCTATACTAATTACAATTCCATCCAAGATCATTGTGGAGTGGCAGTAGCTTTCAGATGGTCAGATTTTAGCTAAAGGCAGCCATGAGTCAATGTTGAGTGATGGTAATCAGTTTTACATATAACCTTCATATAACAGTGGTGAGATAATATTATTATAAGTTTACAGTTGCAGGCAATTTGTGAAATATTAATGTTATAGTCCCCATTATTAATAGCATGTAGTCTGCAATTATTACTGATAGAAATAGTATATTCGTTTTTTACCTTTTACACTCAAATAATTATTTGAGAGGCCTTCGGTCCGATCCCAGCCACCGGCAATCCTCTAAAAAAAGTTATTTATGCGCTCTCAAGCGAGTTTTATATCTTCCAATTCGCACCCCGTTTATTTCGTTCATTTTTTAAAATTTAAAACTTTGAAAACACACAATAAGTAGTCATCAAAATTAATATTATTGGTTATATTATTATTCTTTCACTTTAAAATCTATGCCCTCAAGGGTAAAGGGGAGCAATGAAGGACACAGCAATAGTTGGAAGAGAACTAATATTTTTACGGGGTTCGTCATTATTTACACAAAAAAAATCATTTCAATTTCAACAAAAAGTAATAATTTGATGTATATTAAATGAAAATGCCATAAAAATAAAACTGTAGTATATTAAATGTGTCTTATCATTGACGAGGGTATTTTATAAAAATTTCTCATTATACATACAATGATTGTTGTACAGATGTTTTCATTTTCAATCGATTTTCAAGCAGATCAGAGTAATTATTTCGCGGTATGTGATAATTTATCATCGTGATAATCTACAAATGGATGTGAGAAATGACTAAAAAACTTTTGCCCAGACAATGACATTTTGTTCAATAATCAATACCTACTGAAGTCTGATTCTAAGATCAATCTCAGCCACTTTGATATTTCGGAGTCCGACAAACGTACCGGCCGTCTTGAAATGATTTGACAAGATCGACTTGAATATTGCAGAACAATATGTAAAGAACAGAACAGATCAGTCATCAAATAATTATACGAGAACGAGACAGAGAGAAACAAAGAAATTCCAAAGAAGGAATTCCAATTTATCCTGATACCGGTAGTTATTTGTAAGGCAAGGCGCAAACAAATAAAAAAAAAGAAAAACAAAAAAAAATATATTCATGGGATATTTTTATTTATTATATTTATTTATTTAATATCTTTCCTATTTACTTTGAAAACTGATTTATAACTTATAATCAATAAATAAAATAAATCTAATTTCATAAATGCAGACAAAACAACGAAACTACAGTCAACCGATTGTATTGTTGTCTATGTTTTTTTCAAGTTTAGATCTCTTTTGCTGGGATAGGTATAGAACTGAAGAACATATATAATCCATTATGTTTTTTTTTATATTCTATTTTCCAATTGGGGTACCTTTTACAACATACTTACATTTCTTATTAAAATTAAATACACGTGTTTTATAACTTATCACAATTAATTATTTACTTGAACACACACAGCAATGTTGTTGCTAGAGGGTTGAATATACGTTTTCCCCTGTCGTTCCAATTTCAATTGTCGAAAACCCCAAAAGGAGTGGTTTCCCAACATCCGTATTTTTCAAATTTGAAAACCGTTTCTGACCGCTATCGTGTCTCTCTTTCTGCGCCACAGTTCTCCTGCTAATGTTTTATATAGGGTACATACTTTTGAGGTTTTCCTCCGTTCATGCAGTGTTACCCAACCAATTATTAGATCATTTCCGCAACAAGTAACAATTTATTTAAATTACAAGATATCACAAGGTATCCGCACAACGGCACAAAGTATACGCTTTGATGGCCAGTACGGGCAAGTTCCACAAAAAAAAGAGCTTTCGTAAAGGGAACTTAGTCACACTACCTCTCATATTAAAAAAAAATGAAAATACAGCTTTCTAAAAAAGGTTTCTCATTTTTTAAAGTTCCCGTCAAAGCTACCTATACAAATTCATAGAAATTAACCAAAAAACAATAAGTTGAAATGGGGTTTCCCTTTCCCTCCTCGGAAAGACGCGGAAGTCACAAACGGTGAAATGTAAACAGTATGGCTTTAGCCTTTAGGGATGCAATACGTTTATGATATTTATGTTTACTTCTAAATTCGAGCAAGTTTCGATTGCGTTAGAAACACTAAAAGTAGAATACATTTTTAATTATTTATAAGTTCCCATAAGATAACTATAATTTGCAAGATCCTGAGGTTACGTGCTCCTTTAAGCGTTTCTAATTAGCAATACCTTCCCTTGGGAAAAGTAATATTAAAATATTAGATTTAAAAATCGACAGTGAGCTGAAAGCTCTGGGTATATTGCGAGTGGAATGGTATGCGTGGCCTTCACCACACAGATTGTCCGTATTACATTGCTTGATCGTGCGTCAATGACTCACCGCATCGCCCCAAAACCAACACACACACAATCATGGCACATCATGCGGCGATTAGCGACAAACCAAGAGCGAGTCTCCTACTCCGAGACACGAGCTAACTTTGCGAAATGAAAGCAAGTGCCCCTGGAGCTAGACTACCCGCAACAATATTGACAATAACTTCTAAGATATTTGCGTCTAAACTTTACATCCGATTTTTATGAAATTTTAGGACGTTCTTAAATATAGTATTATGTAGAGACCCAATTTTGTATTTTTTGGGGATACTGCATTTTTATTTACATTTTATTCAATAACTCTTTTTTTACGCACCGACAAAATAACGAAAAACTAGGACCCTAAACAAAATATTCTTTAATATGTTACAAAAGATTTCATGTAATTATCTTTACCCATTTAGATTTTATTCCTAAAGTGGCAGAAGTCTGCGACTCCCGAGGCCTCTTAATCTTTGTAGTTATTAGTTGTCTATTATATTGCACTTGTGGGTCTCCGGACCTGTTGTCAATAAAGAATACATGATTATTATTATTTTTTATTATTTTTATTATTATTATTATTATTATTATTATTATTATTATAATTATTATTATTGTGTGTATAGTGAAGCTTAATCATGTCGCAGTGGCGTACCACAAGGGTCAATTTTGGGTCCTCAACTATATTTAGTATATGTCAACGTTATGGTCAGATAGGGTAACACAGTTAACTAGAATCTAGATTCCTAGCCATTTTAATGGATGCGTTCAGGTATAGTAGTTTAAAAACTTTATTATTATTATATTTAGAGAATATCGTCACAAGCTAATTTGGTTGTGTGAGGATATTCTAAGGGTAAACCAGTTAATCAAGAATCTTATTTCCTAGCCATGTTTCATGGATGGGGTTCAGGTATCAAAGTAGTTTCCCAAAAACTTTATATTATTATATTAAGAGTAATTTCGATCACAAGCTAACTCATATTGGTTAGGGATTATTAAGGGGAGCGCAGTTAACTAGAATCCAGATCCTAGACATTTTGATGGATGCGTTCAGGTATAGTAGTTTAAAAAACTTTCATATTATTATATTAAGAGTTAATATCGAATCACAAGCTAACATCGGTTGGTGAGGGAATCTTAGGGGTCACACCAGTTAACTAAAAATCTAGATTCCTAGACATTTTAATGGATGCGTTCAGGGTAAAGTAGTTTAAAAAACTTTATATTATTATAGTAAGAGTAATATCACGATCCAAGCTTATTAACTCGGTTGGTTAGGGAATTATAGGAGGGATGCGACAGTTAACTAGTAATCCAGATTCCTAGCCATTTTATGGATGCGTTCAGGTATAGTTAGTTAAAAAACTTTATATTATATATTAGAGTATATATCGATCACAAGCTACTACGGTTGGTCAAGGAATTCTAAGGGTAACACAGTTAACTAAAATCTAGATCTAGCCATTTTAATGGATGCGTTCAGGATATTGTAGTTTAAAAAACTTTTATATTATTAGATTAAGAGTAATATCCGAATCACAAGTTAATACTTCAATTGGTTAGGGATTATTAAGTGGCAGCACAGCTTCAACCTAGAATCAGATTCTAGCCATTTTGAGGGATGCGTTCAGGTAAAGTAAGTTTAAAAAAATTTAATTATTATATTAAGAGTAATATCGATCACAAGCTAACTCGTTGGTGAGGAATTATTAAGGGTAAACAAGTTAACTAAAATCTAGTTCCTAGCCTTTTTAGGATGGGTTAGGTATGTATTTTAAAAAAATTTTAATTTTTATTAAGAGTAATACGATCACAAGCAACTGGGTTGGTTGGGGATTTTTAAAGGGGGCGCATTTAAACTAGAATCCAGATTCCTAGACATTTTGAGGATGCGATTCAGGTAATAGTAGTTTAAAAAAACTGTATATTATTCTATTAAAGAGTAATATTGATCACAAGCTAACCTGGGTTGGTAGAGAATTCTTAAGGGGTAACACAGTTAACTAGAATCCAGATTCTAGCCATTTTATGGATGCGTTCAGGTATAGTAGTTTAAAAAACTTTATATTATTATATAAGAGTAATATCGTCAAACTAACTGGTGGTAGATTAGTACCATACTAAATAACTTAATTTAGGATGTCAGGTTAGTAGTTAAAAAAATTATATATATAAGATATATCATTAGTAACCGGTTGGTTAGGATTTTAAGGACAGTAACTAGATTTCAGATTTAGCAATTTTAGATCGTAATCAGGTATCGTAGTTTAAACTTATTATATATTAAAGAATAATCATACAAGTAATATCGGTAGTAGATAAGGAATTTAGTTAAAGATGATAACTAAGTTGGATTGAACAGTAAAATCTATTTAATTTATAGATCGTTTATAATGGATGGTTAGGTTATAAGTTAAAAATTTAGTATTTATTTTAAGGAATTGATACAAGTTAAAATTATGTGAGTATATTTGGTAAAAGTTAAACTTAATGTTTAGATTTTAATGGAAAGTTACTGTTGTTAGGATTTAATGTGGAGTCATTAATAGATTTAAAATAATTATTAATTAGAGTAATATTCAATTATTTATAGGAGTAAATTAAGAACCAGTTTAGAATCAGGATCTAGCATTATGAGATTATATAGATTTAAAATTTATTATTTAGAGTATATCATACAATAATGGAATTATAAACGATTAATAGAATCTAGTTTAGATTTTGAGATGCGTTCATTAATAGTTAAAATTTAGCTATTATATATTAAGGTAATAATCGACACAAGCTAATTTAGAGTAATATCAAAGAACAGTTATAGATATTCGACCATTTAATATCGTTTGCATTTTAAGAGTTTATATTATAAATAGTTAATATATAAGGTAATCGTTGTAGGAACTTGGGTAAAGTTAATAAACGATTCAGCATTTAAGAGTTCAGGATGTAGTTTAAAAAGATTATTATATAGTAAATACAAGTATGGTTGGTAGAATCTTAAGGGTAAAGTTAACTGAACTGATTCTAGCATTTAATGGATCAGTTACATTTAAGACTTTAGTATTATATAATTTAAAATTTAATATATAAGTATCGTAGAATATAGGGGTAAATTAAGGACTATTACCAATTTATGCATGTTTGAGGTTAGAAGTAGTTTAAAAATTATTTTATATAAGAGTAATAACACAAGTTATGGTTGGGAAATTTAAGGGTAAAACAGTTAACTAGAATCTAGATTCCTAGCCATTTTCCACGGGATGGGTTCAGGTATAGTAGTTTAAAAAAACTGTATATTAATTATTAAAGAGTAATATCGATCACAAGCTAACATCGGGTTGTTAGGGATTATTAAGGGACGCAGTTAACTAGAATCCAGATTCCTAGCGCATTTTGATGGATGCGTTCAGGATAGGAGTTTAAAAAACTTTATATTATTAAATAAGAGTAATATCGAATCACAAGCTAACTCTGTTGGTAAGGAATTCTTAAGGGTAACCCAGTTAACTAAAATCTAGATTCCTAGACATTTTTAATGGAGTTGCGTTCAGTTATAGTAGTTTACATACTTTATATTATTATATTAAGGGAGTAATACTCGATCACAAGCTAACTCGGTTGTTAGGGATTATTAGGGGAGCGCAGTTAACTAGGAATCCAGATTTCTAGCCATTTTAATGGATGCGTTCAGGTATAGTAGTTTAAAAAAACTTTATATTATTATATTAAGAGTAATATCCCCCCCCCCCCGATTACAAGCTTAACTCGGTTGGTGAGGGATTATTAAAGGGAGCGCAGTCTGCCATTCTCGCCCTAGTGTTGTTGTTGTTTTGTAACTAGAATCCAGATCCTAGCCATTTGATGGATGCGTTCAAGTATAGTAGTTTAAAAAACTTTCTATTATTATATTAAGAGTAATTATCGATCACAAGCTAACTCGGTGGTGAGAATTCTTAAGGGATAACACAGGTTAACTAGAATCTAGAATTCCTAGCCATTTTCATGGATGCGTTCAGGGATAGTAGTTTAAAAAACTTTATATTATTATATTAAGGTAATACACTCACACGCACGAACACAAGTAATCGGTTGGGTTAGGGATTAGTTAAGGGGAGCAGCAGTAACCAGAAATCCAGATTCCTAGCAATTTTGAGGGATGCGTTCAGGTTATAGTAGTTTCAAAAAAACTTTATATTATTATCTTAAGAGTAATACGATCACAAGCTAACTGGTTGGTGAGGAAATTCTTAGGGTAAACACAGTTAAATAGAATCCAGATTTCTAGCAATTTTAATGGATGCGTTCAGTATAGTAGTTTTAAAAAAACTTATATTATTATATAAGAGTAATATCGGACACAAGCCAATTTGGTGGTCAGGAATCGTAAGGGAACACAGAGTTAACAAGATCTAAGATTCCTAGCCATTTTCATGATGGTTTCAGTAAAGTAGTTTAAAAACCTTTATATTATTATATAAGGGTGGGGGGTGGGGGGGAAGGTAAATATCGATCAAAAAGCTTAACTCGGGTTCGGTTAGGGATTATTAAGGGGAGCGCAGGAGCACAACTAGAATCCAGATTCAGCCATTTTGATGGGGATGGGTTCAGGTATAGTAGTTTAATATAAACTTTATATTATATATTTAGAGTAATAATCGATCACAAGCTAACTCGGGTGGTAAGGAATTCTTTATAGGGTGTAACCAGTTAACTACGAATTCTAGATGTCCTATGGCCATTTTCAATAATAATGCAACCACACAACAAAAAAACAATAACTCAAGGATGGTTCAGGTAAAGTAGTTTAAATACTTTATATTATTATATTTAAGAGTAATATCGATCACAAGCTATATCGGTTGGTTAAGGGATTATAAGGGGAGCGCAGTTAACTAGAATCCAGATTCCTAGCCATGTTTTGTATGGATGCGTTTAGGTAAAGTAGTTTAAAAACTTTATTATTTTATCTATTATTAAGAGTAATATTTTGATCACAAGGCACCTCAGTTGGTGAAGGAAATTCTTAAGGGGTAACACAGTTAAACTAGACTCATAATTACTAGCCATTTTAATGGCTGCGTTCAGGTATAGGTAGTTTAAAAAACTTATATTATTTATTAAGAGTGTTATATCGATCACAAGGTAATCGGTTGGTGAGGAATTCTTAAAAGTAACACAGTTAACTAGAATTAGATTCCTTAGCCATTGTAATGGAATGCTTCAGGTATAGTAGTTTAAAAAACTTTATTAACATTATTATATAAGGAGGTAATTCGATCACAAGCTATCTCGGTTGGTTAGGAATTCTTAAGGGTAGCGCAGTTAACTAGAATCCAGATTTCTAGCCATTTTTAATGATCGTTTTCAGGTAAAGTAGTGTTAAAAAACTTGTATATTATTATATAAGAGTAATATCACATAAGCTAATGGTTGGTGAGGAATTTTAAGGTAAACAGTTAAAGATCTAGATTCCTAGCATTTTTCATGGATGGAGTTCAGGTAAAGTAGTTAAAAACTGTTATTTATATAATTAGAAGAATATCAGTCACAAGCTAACTCGGTTGATAGGTATTATTAAGGGACGCAGTTAACGTAAACCAGATTCCTAGCAGCATTTTGAGTGGATGCGTTCAGGTATAGTGTTTAAAAAACTTTGATTTAGTTATATTAAGAGTAATATTCGATCATAGCTAACTCGGTGGTGAAGGAATTCTTAAGGTAACACAGTTAACTAGAATTAGATTCTAGCCATTTATGGATGGTTCAGGTATAGTATTTTAAAAACTTTAAATTTTTATTAAGAGAAATATCGATCACAGCTAACTCATTGCTAGGGATTATTAAGGGGAGCGCAGTTAACTAGAATCCAGATTCCTACCATTTGATGATGCGTTCAGGTAAGTAGTTTAAAAATTTTATTTTATTATTAAGAGTAATAGATCACAAGCTAACTCGTGTTGGGTGAGATTCTTAGGTAACACAGTTAAAAAACTTCAGATTTTAAATTTGGGGGTTTGGTTTTTTAAAAATTTTAAAAAAAAGTTAAAAAAAAATCGGGGTTTTTG
>JAMZAV010011555.1:0-20153 GCA_024449915.1 Sweltsa coloradensis | reverse complement strand
AACCCCCCCCACCCCCCTTTTTTCCCCCCCCCTTTCCCCGTTTGTGGCTTTGGGCCTGGCTACACTTACGTCCGTAAGGCTTAAACAAGACATATCTCAATTTTTTTTCACAAAAAAAATGTCATGGCGCCTGCGCAACACTTTATGTACAATAAAATTTAAAAAAAATCGTTTTAAAGCAAGGCCAGGGTAAAAATTGAAATAAAATTGAAGTTTGACGTTTCGTCACATTTGTAAATAGCACGTCACTGCACATGTAATCTACGACCGTTTTTAATTTGCAGTGTTTTTATTAGTTTTTTCATTTGAGCCGCCCTCGCGCAAGAACTTAAATTCCTTTTTGATTTTGGGAGTGGGGGACCTCCCAAGGGGGAAATTCTTTATCGCTCGGGTTCCCGGTATCGGTAGTTGGTCTTATCTTACTCTTAGCATATGGTGGTAACTGTGTCATTGTAAATTGCTTTGACTTTTGCTAAGAATTTTTAACCCCCAAATATAAAAGTTTGATTATCGAGCAGTTAAAAAAATGAACATCCTTTTGCTTTTAACTTTTCAGCAAATAAGAAAGGGGGAAGAAAAAAAAGTTTTTACTTAAGAATTCGTTTTTTTCAAAAAAGAAGACGGTAAAACGTACGAAACTTCTTTGCTTTTTTGCTTTGGACGGTAAAATTTCCCCGAACAAATTGCAGGCAAATTTTGTACCTCCTTTAAATTACTACCCCCAAAAGACTGAGGAAACGGACGGGGAAATAATTTAAAAAACAATTAGAAATTATTAAAATGTCTTTAAGTCTCGAATGTCTACCATTTAAAATGTGGCATGATCCCGAATACTCGGGGGCCTAAAATTAAACTCGCAATCTTCTGTGGTTTGGCCCGTGATTGGGGGGTTTTTTTTCTCCCAAAACAAATGGTGAGCCGGGTCGCGTCGGAGAACTTTCCCTTCCCCTTGACTCCCTCCCCCGGCGACGACAATGACAACACGAGGGATAGACACAGACGGAGAAGCCCACGACGTGGGGATCCCGCCCTCCTTATCCCCCTTTTGGGCTGGTTCTGACCAGCACAGGCCTTCCCCCCCTTTGTCCCCTTTTCTAATCAAGCTTTTCCATAGCCGTGTCCTCAGAACGGCCAACTACAAATTTAAAAGAAATTTATAACCTGTTTAACAGTGAAACTTATGGTGGGGCCTGATCAAGTTTTTCATAGCCGTGTCCATCAGAATGAGAGACTCGTGTTAATTGGGTTTTTGGGGGTAGCGATAAAGAAAGCGGGCCACCACAAATTAAAAATGCTTTTTAACCCTAATTAACTGTGATAAAAACCTCGGTGAGGCGATCAAGTTTTTCCATAGCCGGCCATCAGAATAGGACATCGCGGTTAATTCGGTTTTTGGGGTTTTCGCAAAAAGTTTGCGGGCCAGCCACTAAAAAAAGCAAATTTTAAGCCTAATTTACAGTGATAAATTTACGGTGAGGGTGATCAAGCTTTTCCATAGCCTTCCATCAGAATGGAGACATCGGGTTAGATGGTATTTGGGTTGCTGCATAAAGTTAGAACCACGACAAATTAAAACAAATTTTATAAGCCAAATTTTAACAGTGACAGCTCAGGTGAAAAAATTTTTGTTAAAAAAGAACAATTTTCAACAACAAAATTTTTAATCTTAAAGCTGGTTCTTTACTTTGCAAAAAAAAAATATATTGGTAATATAAAAAAAAATACTAATTTTAAACTGTCTAATTGAGTGTATGCCAGTCCTAGCCCAAAATTTGACTTTTTTCGACCAATGTTTCCAAAAATACGCTTTTGCTTTTCCATAATTCTGTCAAAAAAGGTGAAAATTTTTAAAAAAGGCCCGCTTTTGACCATATTTTAGGATTTTTTTAAAACCCCTTTAAAAGGTTTTTGGGGTTTTTTTTGGGAATCCAATGCAAAAACAATCAGTTATTTTTTCCAATTTTTTTCAAGGCCCCATGGCTTTTTTTTTTCCCGCTCTCCTCCTCTAAAAACCTTTTTGAAACCCTTTTAAAATGATACTTTCCCAAGAAAAAAAGTGCAATTCAATAAATTTAGCACGTAAAATAGCCTTTTTTTTCCCTCCTTGAAGTTAAAAAACCCTATAAAATAAGCCCTCTGAAAAATATTTTCAACACATTGTAAATCTATATATTCTTTTTTTACCTTTTCGCATGTATTTTGGGTTTGGAAACTACTTTAAAATGTTTTCTATGTTTAAAACAAGACAAAATGAAGTTGACTAAAATCATTGTTAAATAGCGTTAAATACAACGAAAATGTCATCCTTCAACGCTTATGTACTAAAACGTTTAATAATTCGAACTATTTATTATTTAGTTCATTAATAATTTTTAAAATCCTATAAAAATGTATAAAAACAAAGCCTTACGGGCCCAAAAATTAAAAACTTATGTTGAATCACATTGCCCGAAAACTTATTACACTTTTTTTCCATGTTTGCTTTTTTTCCGAGAAAAATACATTATTATAATTGTTGTAAAAAAAGTTAAAAACATACAATAACCAACTAATTTGGTATAAAAAAAAAAAAATCGGTCAAAGTGTCCCAACTGTGTACATATGATGAGTACCAATAAAAGTTTTAATGACCCCAGATCCAAAACAAAAGGGCCCCTAAAAAAAATCATACCAAATTTGAGGTGATATACTCCCGGTATTTTTAGAAAGGTGCATACTACTTTGTGGTCAAAGAATTTGAATATGACTGGGTTAAACGAAATTAAAAAAGTCGATGTTTTTGCCTACCCCATCGGATACATGTAATCCCATTAAAAGTGTATAAAATTACTGTAATGTTTGTATTTTATTTCAGAACGTTTTTTCTATAAAAAATGAGCGCCGAGGATTTTTCCCGATTTTCCACATTAAAATCGAGACGTTTTGGGAAAAACCTCGTATTCCCGTTATCATCTATCGAGCCAGTTCTTGGGTATTTTCACGTGTATGAAATCCCTTAAGATACTTGATTATTTTTTTCTCTCAATTAATTAGCATGTTTTTTTTGATGGGATATGACGCAAAATTCTCCCGATAAGCAATTATTTTTTATCTATATTCCCAAATAAATTTTATATCGAGTAACCATGTCGTTGACTTAGATTAAAACGTGCAAGTCCAAAATTTCCAAAAAAAAAATATTGTTAGCCAATGAAAGAGAAAAGTAAATTAGATGCCTTCCACGTGACTTTCCATTCATGTGCAAACCCCTCCCACTTTTTCTAAACAATTAAATACATTATTTATCCAACACATATAAAACTTAGTGCAGATTTCAATCTTCCCCCAACATCATAGATCAATCAGGGAGAAAAATGATTTTGAAACGTTCAAATGATGTATTTTAGAAAAAACCTAAAGATTTCCCCGAGTGTTCGGACATTGATTAGGCAATGTCCCCTCTTCAAGTGAGAGTACAAGTTGTGAATTCTACCCAGATTTTATTTTACATTTGGGCATTAGAAAACAACGTTCCCCACGATGAGAGGTCTGCTGAAAGGGTTAAGGATCTTGATCCCTTTCGTGGGGAAAAACCCCTTTCCCTTTGACTACCTCCCCGACGGCGACGACAAAGCAACAGGGGACGGATGATGAACAGACGGAGACAAAACCACGAGGGGGGGGAACCCTGCCCTCCCCATATGCTTGTGGCTGGTTCTGACCAGCACAGGCTTCCCCCCCCCCCCCCCCGCGTCATCTTTACGTCCCTCCCTTCGCCCTCGATTACCCAAGTTGCACAAATATGAGTCGTTAACGATATAACCAATAAAACTTGATCCAAGTCTCCCTTTGGGGACGAGAACCTTCTTGATCACAGCTAAACTTGAAGTGAAAGCAATGGGCAACGGGGAATTGTATACTTGGTTTAAAATCTTCTTTGGAGGATTTTTTCCTCAATTTTCCTCAGCTGTTGAAAAAAGTTTTTTTTTAATTTTTTAACACGAGGCTTTCCCCCCTTTTTAAAAAGCTCCCTGGCCAATTTTGGTTCTTTTTCACGAAATACCACACTTAAAACCATTCCCTTGCTGTTTTTTGGAGGAAAAGCCACCAATTCACGTTTTTTTAAAAAGATTTGGGCCCCGAATTGTGATTTTTGCAAAATGGTTTACCCGGGAAACAAAACGGTCAGCATCGTAAAAGAGCTTTTTTTGTAAACATGCCGCAAAGGCCTATGTACGCTTAACAAGCTCTACAGTGGTATACTTTTGCGAAGGTGCGTAACTCGGGGGAATTTTTTCCCCCCAGGTATGATGTTCCCAGAGCTAACTGCGAGCTACGCAAGACAATTTTTTTTCGATTGAAATCCAATGAGTTTTTATCACGGTACTCGCCTTTAAAGGGAATTAAACTTTGGGGTTTTGGTGTCTGGTTTTCCAATCGTTTTAATGCACTTGGTGTTTTATGGGTGCTATGAAAGGGCTTCTGAGTTTTTTGGACAAGGGTGAAGGGTGTCCGATTTTAAACTAGTCCCCCCTTTGTTCTGCATCGAAGGCAGAAATTTCTTTACTTTAAAAATTTAAAACGATGCACGCAAAGTATGGCCGCCCCGAATTCGCCGTTCCCCGGGATTAGACATTTAGAAACTTTTTAAACCCCTTTTAAATTTTGCGTCAGTTTCTTGTTTATCTTGGTCCCGTTCCTTTAAAGGTTTTCACGACAAAGAAGTTTAGGGGCCACTTTCTAAGTTTCACTGGGGGCAATTACTTTTTCTTCTTCAGGAAAATTTTTTGAAATTTGTATGATATGGCAAAGAACTTCTCTAAACTTTGTTTAAACTCTTCTAATTTTGATGGGCAGGAAGTTGTCATTTTAAATGTCATTCCCTTAATTCATCTTACTAGTGATTTTCTCGTTTGGGTTTTCACTGATTCTTTCAGCGCTTTTGAGTTTGAGAATAATGGGGAAAATGAAGAAGCATGTCGTGGCAAAAACGCCTTTCAACAGCTTTGAGACATTGGGAGAGATCTCCATGTTGGCAGTGCATCAGCAGTGCATCGGGGCCAAGCTCACGGCCCCCCGTCAAGGCGACCACGGCTACTGGGGCCATAGAGCCCTGGGGCGACAACACTTTCAGATCTCGATTATGAAAAACAACCACAGGGGGAAAAGGACTTATAGGCTTTGGCCGGGCTTGGGGCCAAGCCGGCCAGCATGTTGGGGGGTGTCTGTGAAAAAGAGCCCCCAGAAAAACATGCGGGTCGTGCAAAGGTGGGTAGAGAAAGACATAAAAAATCGGTGTGAGCTTTTTCATCCCATGGGGCATATCGGAAATTATTTGTAAATGTTGATTTTTTTGGGGATAATTTCATATTTTCAATAAAAATTTAAATTTTTAGTTAGTTATTAGGGTTTGGGGGCCCCACAACCAAAGGGGTTTTATCCCTGTTCTTTTTTTTAGAGTGATTGCAATTTTTAAATTCAATAAAATTTAAAATTTTTTAATTGATGAAATTTTAAAAAACTAAAACTAAATTGAATGTTTTTTACATAACAGAATCTAGATGAAAATGTAGCAAAATGTAAAAGTTTTGAAAAACTTTTTTTAATATTGCTGCACGGGTTATAACCACCCCCAAATAAAAGTGACGAAATTTTGATAGCCCAAAAAACCCTTTGGCTACGGAACGCACGCGACCTAGACAGAGGCAGAGGGGACAGGAAAGCAATGCCCTCTGAGAATGAGGGCTCCGAAAATGATCCCCCGGCAATAAAGGCCTTCAACAGAGATCCTTTGGAGGAAGTCGAATCAAATCCCCCAAGAGGGATGATATTAGGGGGGGGGAATACGAGCCCGAGTTTGGGTGACAAAGGAGGTGCACTAAAAAACCCCAAAGGCGAAGGAAAAGAAGGCGGGGGAGAAAGAGCGACAGCACTGATTGGGATCAAGACTAGACTAACTGATTCCACTTTTTAAAAACCCCCCGATCCCATTTTGGCCTGCAAAGCCAAAAAGGAATTTTTTCGTTAAATTTTTGGTTCAATCAAACAGACGTTTTAGCCACATGACAGGGGTTGGGGGGAACGGACTTAGGCCCTTTAGACGTACAGATGGAGCCCTGGGGGGAAGTGGAGAGTCTGGGGGAAGCCGGCGAGGGCGTGCTATCGGGTGTGAAAAAAGACCGCAGGGGTAGGTGCCTATCCCGGGTGCAAAACCAGAGCCCCCTTAGGACCGGGCGGGGTGCCCGGGTAAGCGTCATCTATTGGAAGCGACAGGACTGGTGCCCCTTTTGGGGCTGGGGCATAACCAAAAGTGCTTAAAAAAAACCAAATTACCTGGCTAATCACCTTACGGGGGTTGAAGAACGAAAAAAACATCCCCGGGTGTGGGTTCCGTCCGGGGAGGGGCGCCCTCTGACCAGAGTCTAGGGGGAAAGAATAAGTAAGTTCAACTTAATTAAGTAATTGGGTAATGCTAGGGGAAAAACGAAAACCCACGTTCAGCTGGTACAGTGCTGATTCACCCGATCCAGGCGGAGAGTAAGCTGATCATTATGTCTATTGTAATCATTTGCACCCTTCTTTGAAATTAATGACTCTTATTCACGGTCACCACTCCCCTAAGGACTCCTCATTCCGACTCTGTTTAGAGACGTTCAGGTCACAATAAAAATCGAGATCCCCTGGAGTTCTACCCCCCATAATAACATCTACTCCGGCATTAACACCCATGCTTCAGGGGTACATCCGCTAAACTTGAAAATATTTCTAAAAATCAAAAAATCAAGATATTTTGTGAAAAGGGGGGGCCCTTTAAAAACCCAGTGGAAACCCAAAAAAAAAAATGTTATGCAAATTCCCTATTGTTTAAAGTAAAAATTTATGCAAATTTTTTTTGACAATCTTTGCAAGGATGCAGTCACAGGGGCAAGGGGATTGCAAAAATGTAGAAGCTTGGATTTCATTTAATATCATTCTTTTGGGTTGTGTAAGGTTTTTCTTTTTTTTTTGAAGAATTTTGTTTTGTGAGGGGGTCTCATTGCTTTTTTAGTTCCATTACAAAATTTTTTTGTTAAAAAACAATTTTTATAAGGACGATTTAAATTTCTTTTGGTATATAATATTGTATTTTAATATCGTGCATGACCCCTTTGACTTTTTACGGACACCAACGCCGCGCGCACTTGCAAACATGTTGTTTATTGCTTATGTCCCTGTATTTTTGTTTTAAAATTATTGTATTTTCAAAAACGTGCAATACCCCTGTGACTTTAGGAACCCGCAAGCCAGGCAAGATTTTTTTCAAGGCGTTTTTACCTCCAAAAAGGGATTGGGTACACCCTGCCACCCCTGGTGTATGCTATTACAAGGAAACTGAGCACTTAAACTTAATGTCCATGATCTACAAAATAATCAAGCCACTGCTACTGTGGAACGAAAAAAAGGTGGTCGCGGGGTTATGAATTTTTCAACAACCCTTTTAAAAATTTTCAGGGACTTTTTCCCGATGAATGAAGCGTTATTTTTTACCCTTTAATTTGTGCTGGTCAAAACCCAAACTTAACATTTGGGGTAATTACAAAAAAGCCCCCCAAAATGTACCCATTTTCAAATAATTTTAACATAATTTTTTGAACCGGCCTACACGTATGGAACGTGACTTCAACACAAAGGATTGAAAAAGCAAAGCCCAAAATAAGGCGATTTTTGTTCCCTGATTGGAGTCAATGTTAGAATAGGCCCCAAAAAAGGACTGCCAATGACGGTAAATTTATTTTTTGGAACGAGGATTTTATGGACCTTAATTCCTTGTACCAAATCCCGGGAGTAACTCGTTCGCCGCCCGAAATGACTGACGAACAGACGTTTAATGGGCAAAACGAGATTCATTCAAGTTAAAAAAATGGGGGGGCTGATTATTTGTCCTAAAAAAATCGCCGCCCGGACTTGAAAGATTGGATGTTATTCGACTTAAAAAAGTTGGTGGGCCTATTGACAATAATCGAAAGTATAAAGAACCACTTCCAATAACCGATGCTAAATCAAAAAACTTTGGGTTACCGGGAAATTTGTTTTCCAGAGGAATACCAGGTATCATAAAAGGTTTTCCCTAAGTAACCTGCAGTTGATGTGCACGCTGATCTGTTATGATCAAAGGGGATTGACTGAACAATCTTTGTGTAAAGACTTTTTTTTGTTGACTTCTCATCATGATTTTTGCAATTAATTTATAAACAAAAAACCAAATTAGGTGTCCAAAGATCCATCTGAAAAAAAAATTTTAATTTTCTACATGGCATAAGGATCCATTTTATTTTAATTTAAAAAATTTACTCATCCCAATAAAAAATTTGGAAATTTTTTGCACAACATAGTAAAAGACTCATTGCAATTCGTAATTTAAAATGGTTCTGAAAGAAAAGTATTTTTTTAGCCATATTGAATCTTAAATCCCCTTTCCCGAAATTTTTTTAAAATACAGTTGCACCCCTTTTTCCACACACTACCGATTTTACGAAAACGTAAAGCAAAAAAAATCATCAAAATTCTGCTATTGGGCTTTATTGCATAGAAATTTTGTTCGCAGTAGTCAATATAGGAACTCATGTTCATGAAGATAAAAATAAAATTTAAAACTGTTTTTTAAAAATATTTTGTACTTTAGAGACAAAGAACAAGCCAGTGCAGAGGAAGACACACCTTCCACAAAAAAACTGTTTTGGGAATTCCAAGCGAAAATAAAAGGTTCAACAATACCGACGGCGTATCGTTGCTGGACCCAAAGCAGCCCATCGGCATTTTGGCGCTCCGGGGCATCCTGTGGGGACATAAGAAAGTCCTACACTCGAGAACAACAATGCGTTTTCTGAATTCATAACTTCACTCTCGGGCGCATCTGTGCAGTGAATAAGACATAGGTTTCTCAAGACGGTTACCCACCGTGCACCAAGTGTTTGCAAAGAGACTGTGTGTAAACGCTTTCCAAAAGCGGGGACCATTCCCCCCCGATGAAAGTACAACGACAAATGCAACATACATGAAGTATTTAGAGCCCTCGCTGATAAAAAACTGCAGAGCTAGCAAAGCTATTGCAGAAGCGCTGGTTTTATAGGAAGAGAGGCAAGAGATAAGCTATGGATCCGATCAGATTTTCGTTTTATTGATGGCCTATACAATAGCCTACAAAGGAAGAGACCGTCTTTTAAAATGACCCTCAAAAAAACAAAACATGATGATGGAGATACTGAGCAAGTGGGCTATCTTTCATCACGGGGGGGGGGACCTGAGTCAAGCCACTTACTGTCCTCGACTGATAACATGAATGGGTGTATGCAAGTACGCGTGTTTGAAAAACTACTGGCCTAGTGATTCTAGTGAATTTACATTCTGGGTCTTAAAAAAACACCCTCGGAAGTTTATGTCCAACCAAAAGCGTCCGATATCCCATCAAGCCGCGATGGGAAATCACCCCAAAAAGTTTTCTAAGTAATATATCAACCAGAGTAGCAAATTTAATAAAAACCCGACGTTTTAGAAAACACGGGTTTTCCTTCTCCGTCGCTTAATAATATAAGAGATCCGAACAAAATTGAGTTTATTTGGTTTGACAAAAGTCTGGTATTGTAATAACAACAAATGAGAAATCAAAACTTGCTCAACATGGCCCAGCAATACTAACGATGACAGGAAGGTATATTATTATCATTAATGGCTGGGGTACATTAAATTAAACTGCAACTGAAATTTTAAAAAAAGCTTCATCAAAATAAAGGGTTTTTTATTGGAAATCTCTAATCGTACACAATATGGGGCAATTAATTATGGGATAAATTTTGGAAAAATTCCGACATTTCTTCCAGGAACTCGAATCCCCGGGAATACTTTTCCCCCTAAGCTACCGAGACGGTTATTTATAACTTGTGGATTGGGGCGTGCATTTTAGACAATACCCCTTTTGGCACTTTTTTACATTTTATACTTTTATTTCCCTTTTGAAACCTGCCCCGCCTTAATTTTTATACCCCCAATATTTGCCCTCATGTTGAAAAAACCCATTAAATACAAAGAAATTGGATGCAGGACAGACTTTTCCGTTTCCACAAGATCGCGGACAAATGGGATTGTTATTCCTATTTCTATTCGAATTTTGTATTTTTAAGCGAACGTTATAATACGACTCAAGTATCCCGTATGATGGAGTGATATATGTTTCATGTCTTCAAAAGTTCAAACTATGAAAATATGTTTGTTAGGGACAAAAGCTTTTGTGTGGTTTTATAATTTTGGTTTGCTTTTCGAAGGCCCGTGTCTAGCTCTGGTGTAAACATGCACGAAAAAATTCCCCTCCCTGCAGTATGTCCTGTATGTGGAGAGTACGAGGTAAATTTTCTACGAGCAGGTTGCTGCACCGCCACAAGTTTCGACGATAACCCGTTTTTTTCATATTGCCTTCATGGGCCATCTCCCCTATTATCATTCTTTGGTACCCCAAAAAAAGAACTAGAAGAAAATCCTCCAAATTACCACAAACCATTTTGTCCAAAAACTTTGTCCAAAACAAAAAGGGGAAAAATAGTGGGAACAAATGAACATTATCAAAAAAACCTATCTCCAGTAAGTATTCTTCAGTTTTTCAAAGTTTTAGAAAAAAAATTGTACAAAAAATACCTGCTATTTCCTTTGTCACCCGTAGTAGGCCAAAAGAAAATCAAATTGCCAATAGATTTATTCTTGGGAAAACAAATTTCTAAAAGTAATACTGAGCTACTCAAGGCAAAGGTTCACTTTACAAAATCCATGTTTTTTTTTTTGGGAAATGCTTGCTTGCTTATATTTTAAATGTCCTGACCCGCTACACTGTGACAACAAAACCAGTGAACCAGGAAAAAAGATGGCATTTTTACCTCAAGGGTCGAAAAAATAAATCAAATATAAAAACGTATAAATCAGAATAATAAATTTTTAAAGTTGTTCTGAATCGGCCTTGTTATTCTGGCGTTGATTCGCGGGTGTTCGCCTGTCCATACCCCTGATGCTATTTTCCTATTAAAAATATGATCTTTGGTTTTGGGTTATCGCCACCCCTCGATTGCGTCGGGGGCCCCAGGTTTGGGGGTTGCTTTGATTTAAAGTCCCCCACTGACAATCAGTTACATGACTGAGGGGCAGACTCTAATAAAAATTTTTTTATTTTTTTATTTATTTATTTAAAAATGCATAGAAAGGTCCCCGGACCAATTATGGGAAATGCACACTACAATTTAAAAATTGTTTCTACTAAGGCACAATGTATTTAACTGGTCTTAAAGTACTTTTAATCATTATAGTTTTTTTATTTGCTCATAGGTAAACATAAAATTAAATGCCCGGCTCCCCTTTCTTCTGCGATGTTGGGGTTTAGATAAAATACAACTATACAAAACCCTTTCAATTTGCTTTCTGTGAACTGCATGGTAAGACAATGGAATAAACATAACATGATTTTGAATTCAAAACATCCTTTCTTTCCACTCAACTTTACCTTGGTTTTAAACAAGTTTCTTTGATGTATTCCCCAAACGTTGGCATTCTTGAATAGTTTTTTTACAAAACCCCGCGGGGCCCAAAACCTCCAAGGCTAGATCCCTCTCCATTACCCTCGTAGTGAGACCATTTCTACATTTTTCCTCATCAATTCAAACCCCGGGGCATGACGTTTTTTCCGCTACCTTTGTTCTTAAAAAAATTTTGGAGGAACAGGTGCCCCAAAACGACTTTGACTAGTTCCCAAAGCAATGGATGTAGAAAGTTTGGTATCTCTCTCCCCTACCAACAGTGTTTTTTATTGATTAAAAATTTTTTCACAATGTAGTGAGGCGTAAATAAATGTGATGCACAGTGTCAAAAATAAAAAAATAGTTTTTTTTAAAGTTGCGTCATTGCATGCTTACTGCCGCAGGAGAATATCAAACAGGTAAACCTAATTATAGAAAAAAAATAATATTTGTGAAAGTGGAAAATTTGTAGCACCTCTCAAACATACCGATGGGTATTTTAGCAAAGTAGAAATAAGTTCTGTTAAATACAGAATATAATTTTTTCGTTGCTAAAAACCCCCGAAAATTTTTTAAAATTTTGTGGGAAAATGGTATCAATAACTGTGTGTGTCAAAGTGTGAAAAATTCTATGAACCGGTTTTTTTTAAAAAAGTTGGCGGAGCTTAAGGGCCCAGAATTTAAGAAAGTTAGCAAATTTGACCAGATCAAATCAATAATAAATAATATTAAAATGTTCCCCTTTCACCCGTCACTTTAAAATGCCCCGCAAAAAATGCATGACCGCTTCTTGCTCGTAAAAAAAAAACTTACAATTCCAAAAATATCAAATTTTTAGTTATATAACGGTTTATGTAAGCCCAATAACCTATTTCCTCAAAAGGAATGAGATCATCTTTGCAATTATTTTAATAAAACAAAACAAAAAATACTACTCGTTCTTTATCTTAAAAATAAAAATAAAAACATTATCCAATCAAACACAAAGAATAGCCCAACTGCCCTTTTAATTGCGACGAAACAGACGACGGGGAAAATCGGGAAAATTTTGAACACTCGTGGTTTATCGGGAAATAAATGCCCTTCGACAAATTCGTCGGTGTTTTTCCATCTTGGGGCCCCCCATGGGTTTTAAAACCCAAGTGTCCCAAAAGGCCAGCGGAGGACACTGCTTCTGGTGGCCCCTTTACCGGGGAACTCGAAAACCTTGGAACCCCGGCCGGAATCGACGACGGGCCTCGGACCGCTTCGTTCTTTACCTTATTCCACCCTGGGGCCCAAATCTGGAGTCTCTTTTCCCCCTTCGTCATTGGTTGTTGCACCTCTCAGCTTTTAACAGAAACTGTGGTCGTGGTCAGGGCCGGCCTTCGGAGCAAAACGTTCCAACGAGGTTTGCCAAAACCTCTGCCCTCGCCAAGTGCATGTCGTCAAAACCCGAACTGATAACGCTCCCTCAACTCCCCTGCAACAATTTTGAAACCATTTTTAAAATTTCATAAGGGGAAACTATCAACTAAATTTAAAATTTTTTTAAATATCAGTTTTTCAAAACAATGGGCATATTTTTTCAATTAGATTGAAATCGGATATTGCCAAAAAATTTTTTTATTATACCCGGGGCATATTTTTTGCTAACGTCGGGTTTGCCCCGCACTCGTGAAAGTCGAATCCTGAAACCCTCCTCTTATCGATGAAAAGGGAAAAAGGGACTAAGAACTCCGGGGGGGCCTCGAGCTCCGCCCGGCCCGGTCGGAGTCCCCGCTGTTGAGATGCTGGCCAGGGCCGGGGAATCTCGGGACCTGTGGCGAGGTCTACTGCGGGCCATACCTCCGTGGCCCCGAAACCCTTAACGTCGCGAATTTAAAACATTAAAGGCGCATATAGGGTTCTCCCCCCCCGTATTCTCGTTGGATGGCAACTTCCCCAAACCAACGCTCGGGGATAGGAGCCGTGTGTCCCCGACTAGGGACTGTTCCGCAGGCCCAGGCGAGTGAAAAAAACCCGGGGGCCTAATTTCGGTCCCTTTTCATTTTTATTTATTAATTAAGGTACTTTGTGCAATTTACATCCCTGAAGGGACAGGGGTTATTACAACTCAAGGTCGCTGGGGTCGTCAGCTTTGAGGCGGCCCAGTTCGTCGTGTATGGTCCTCCATACTTGGCCCCCCGTCTGGGCCCGGGGTAGAATAGGCCAGAGCATGGCTCTGCTAATCGGTAAAAGGCGATTCAGAGAAAAAGTCCAACTCGCAAACATCAGCTAGTATGAAGGAAATATTTACTTCCCGAATCTAGAGGCGAGCTCTGGCCAGTTGGGGTGCGTGTTGCAGAGAAAGCTCTCGCGCAACTTTTTATCACAACTTTTTTTCATTCACACAGCCTTACTCATATTTATTTTCTTCTTTCACTTTTTTCTTCCTCTACTTGCCGGCCTTTTCTGCAACAACCACTCTACCGTCCCTACCCAGTCTAACCAATCCCCCCAAATATCCTTTCTCCTTCCCATTTTATCCACTGGCCACTATCGATGACGACCCGGTACGATAAAGGTAATGACCTGGTGAATTGAGGGCTCTGCCCAGCTACGGGTTGTCTGCAGGTTGCGTCGGTTGTATGCCCACCGTATGTGGACGGGCTGTTGGGCTGCAGACCGTTTTTGCGTGCGGTGGCTAGAAGACCGATTGCGCCTGTAGGCATCCAAAACGTGAAATTGGCACTTTCCTACACGCCGCTTGATGTAATGGAAATCTATAAGCTCCACCTCATGGGTCACTAGCTGCCCCATGGGGTCGACTCTTGAGTTTACAAGGCCCTATGTGGTAGAACCAAATGGGTTAGTTGAGTCCTATTCCAAGCAATTGTTGTGGGTTGTCCCTTCTTTAATATGAATTAAAAGAAGCCTAGGAGATGAAGATGATGAAAAATATTGAAAAAGACGACAAAAACCATTGGTTCCATGCCAAAATTTTTGATCGTGAAACGAAATGAAGAAGATAAAAATTTTGAAACTGTGTCACCGTTTTATATACGTAAAGCAATTGAAGGAGTTGCCACGGGCATAAAATCTGTGAAAAAGTTGAGAAGTGGAATGCTTCTTATAGAAACAATATTTGACAAACAATCAGAGACGCGGCTCAGGGTCACGTCGTTGGGAGAAATCCCTGGTGAGATCAAAGCACATATTACTCTTAATTCATCAAAGGGGGTAATTCGGTGTTTTGATCTATTAACTGTAAAGTAGATGAAATTAAAGGAGGGACTGAAGTCACAGTTGGTAACAGATGTATACCAGTACAAAGAAAGGTAAAAAAGGGGCGAAAATACTGAAGAAGTGCCGACTCCAGTATTTATTCTTACTTTTGGAACTCCCACTCCACCCAAGTACATATTTGCTGGATACCTTAAGCTTGCGGTTAGACCTTATGTGTCCAGACCATTGCGCTGCTCAATTGCCAACGGTTTGGCCATTCACAAAAGAACTGTAAACGAAAAGCACTTTGCGTGAACTGTGCACAAGATCACATGGAACAGAACCCTGTAAATCCGAAATCCTTTGTATAAATTGTAATGGCGATCACCCTGCGTTCTTCATCAGTGCCCCAAGTTTTTGGGAAGGAAGATGCCATACAAAAGATCCGTGCTGGGGAAAAAACATTCCAATCTTCGAGGCTAAAAGAAACACCTGAGCATGTCTGCACCAGTTTTTAAAAGATCCTTTGCTGAGATTGCTCAGAAACCGGGACCAACTTTTAAAAGATGCGGGTACTGCTTCTCAACAAGTTACCATGAATAACACTGCCGATCCGGAACAGTACTCAGAACTTTTGGAAACCATAACGCAATTGAAGACCACAATTGAAACCCTCCAAAAACAGCTTGATGCACAAGCTGCTTTCATCGCAGAACAAAACCAACTTATCAAAGAACTACTGGCCTAAAAAAGTCCTCTACCCACAAGACCAAAAAACCGACAGGGAAACAACAGCAGGAACATGCAAACCTCAAACTTCACCTACAAAGTCTAAAGCTATAAAACTAAAAAGGAACAACGATATGAACATGGATTTAGTTGATGAAAACGGGGTCTGACTCGTCCATGATCACTGTAGATTCGGACGATAGCCAATTACTGTTAATTCTAGAGTAGCAGAATTTATAAAAAGAAACTCTCATCCAAAACAGAACTTTAAAAATCCTGGGAAAAAAATCTAAACAAAAATTTTAATATTTTAAGCTTTAAAACCAAGTTTTTTAAAGTTTTATAATGGACTTTTTAAATGCAATGGAACGTAAGAGGTTATTTCACCCGTTCTGAAGAATTAAAACTTTTAGTCTAAAAAACACAGCCCAGCCTTTTTAGGTCTGCAAGAAACCCATTTTAAATGTACAGACAATCCTAGACTTAGAAATTACTCTTTTTACAGAAATGATGACACTCAGGAGACCGAGCAAAGGAGGGGGGGGTGGGCTACTATCGTACACGATAGTATATACTCAGAATTGTTGCCGCTCACAACACCTCTGCAGGCAGTTGCTGTCAGAGTTTCTGTTCCTAGTCTAGTCAACACTATGCAATCTGTACCTGCCCTCCCCATGCTGTGATATCGAAAAATCTAGTCAAATAACCTTTTACAACAATTACCACGTCCATTCATTTTCCCTCGAGATTTTAATGCTCACCATATTTTATGGGGCAACGCCTCATCTAACCCACGGGGAGTTTTAATCGAAGAATTTTAACAACTCGAAACCTAATCCTTCTTAACAACGGGGAAACCAACACATTTTAGCACTGCCAACGGTTCTTACTCAGCTATAGATTTACTATATGCTTTTCCTCCTCTTACTTGATATTGAGTGGGGTGTCCTGCCAGATTTAAGTGGAAGCGACCACTTCCCTATCCTGGTTAAGATCACCCACAGGGAGAACCAAGAAAAAGGTCACCTAAGTGGGACATCAAGAGAGCTGACTGGCCAGCATTTGAAGAAACTAGCCGTGTTTAGTAAAACAAATATGATGACATTCAAGACGAAGTAAATTATATTACTAACACAATTATCTCCGCTGCCAAATCCACAATCCCCCAAACATCCATACGCCCTAGACGCTTACCAGTTCCTTGGTGGAACGCCGAATGCAAGGAAGCCATAAGAAAACGGCGTAAAGCTCTGAAAGTTTTTAATAGATTTCCAACACAAGTCAATCTGGAGTCTTTTTGAAAACTTAGGGCCAAAGCAAGATCTATAATCCGTGTATCTCGGAAACGTTTTTGGGAAGAATACGTCTCGTCTATTACGTGTCGAACTCCCATGAAAAAAGTTTGGGACAAAAACAAAAAAATATCTGGAAGGAATACATTTTTTAGTCCCTCCCGGCATTCTTGATGAAATGTTTTTTAAAGACATCTCAATTAGACATTGCCGATTCCTTTGGCAAACACTATGCTAACGTCTCCAGCTCCAAGCACTACTCCCCACAATTCCTAAAGAACAAAGCCCGTGAAGAATCATACCCATTAAAATTTCAATTTGCCAAACAACGAAACATACAACCAGCCCTTTAACCAATGGGAATTCATAACCGCAGTAACTGGCCTAAAGAACTCTGCCCTAGGTTTCCCGATGACGTTCACAACGAGATGATCAAAACGCCTATCCCCCAAAACTCAACAATTCATTCTCAACACCCTAAACCGCATCTGGCTAGAAGAAGCATTTCCTAACTCCTGGAGGGAAGCCATAGCAATCCCTATACTGAAACCAGGAAAAGACAAAGACCAACTTTGTAAACTATCGACCAATTTCCACTCACAAGCTGCCTGTGTAAGCTTCTCGAACGTATGATCAATAAAGATTAATGTGGATTTTGGAGAGCCGCAAGCTGCTTGTCCCAGAACAAACTGGCTTTCGACAAGGACGATCGGGTTTATGATCACCTTGTCAGGTTGGAAGGGTATATACGAGATGCATTTTTAACTAACAACACGTAGTGGGCCCTTTTCTTTGATTTGGAAAAGGCTTATGATTTCGGCATGGAGATATGGCATTTTAAAAACTTTACATACCTGGGGCTTTAAAGGGCACCTGCAATTTTTATATCAAACTTTTTATCTGAAAGAATTTTTTGAGTTCGAAATTGGAAATATTTTATCTAGACCTTTTTATCAAGAGAACGGAGTTCCCCAAGGATCAGTTTTAAGTGTTGTTGTTTTGCTTTATCTATCAACAGTATTACCTCACATATAAAAAAACCAGTTGAATCACACTTTTTGTAGATGATTTTTCCATTTACTTCCCAGCTTCGTATTTGAGTTCGTTTGAACGTCAACTACAACTAAACTTAAAGCGCCTTGAGAGATGGTCAGCTGAAATGGATATAAATTCTCAATCACTAAAACCACATGTGTGCTATTTAGTCTTCGGCGTGGATTATTCTTAATCCGACCTGCACATGGGAAGCCATGCCTTACCATTTGCCGAAATTGCACGATTTTTGGGAATGTTTTGATAAAAAGTTATCGTGGAAGCCCCCATATCCAGCAGCTACGAACCAAGTGTTTAAAAGCTTTAAATATTCTACGAGTGCTAAGCAATACTAATTGGGGAGCTGATCGTACTACCTTGTTACATCTATATCGCTCCTCATCCGCTCCAAGTTAGATTTGCCAGTTTTATTTATGATTCGGCTAGGCCTTCTTATATTAAGACTTTGGATACAGTTCACCACACCGGTATAAGACTATCCACAGGAGCTTTTCGTACGAGCCCTATTCCCAGTCTTCTATGTGAGTCTGCAGAACCATCTTTGTCCCCTAGAAGAAAGTACCTAATGCTTAATTATATTGCCTCATTAAAAGGTTCCCCTACAAACCCAGCTATAAAGCAGTTTTTGACCCTCCATTTCAAAATCGGGATGAAGTTCACATGAAGGCCTCAAGACCAGTGGGCATCCGCTCCCTGGAATTACTTTCAAGCCTTAAACATAACACTTCCCCTTGTTTTCTACAAATCAAATGGGGCAACCCACCTTGGACACTTAATAAACCATGTTGCATAACACAGCTGACAAAATATAAAAAGGCAACCACATCAAACACACAATATCAAGCACTTTTCAACGAAATCCGATACAACTACAAAGATTTCAAAAACATTTTTTCAGACGGTTCCAAAATAACAATCAGTTGGCCCCTGCCTTTACAACGGAGAGCAACAACTTCAGTTTTAAAACTCCACTCCATATACAGCGTCTACAATGCAGAACTGTTTGCAATTCTACAAAGCCTCCTGTTTGCCCTTTATAACAAGGACTCCAAATCTTTGTGTGCACGATTCTTTTAGCTCCCTAGAGGCTATTTGCCAAATTTTCACTACACACCCATTAGTTAGTAAAATACACCTTATACTGTCAAAACTTGGTGCAAAACAAAAATCAAAAGTTTTTTGTTGGGTGCCAGGCCATTCTGGTATTTTTGGAAATGATCTCGCGACCAAAATGCCAAAGAAGCTTGCAACAAAGAACAAATTGATTGCCAATTATCGTAACGCCTGATTTAAAGCATTATTTAAACTTAAACTTAAAGAAAATTGGTTTCGAAGAATGGCGTATCATGCAAAATAATAAGCTTCGCGAATAAAAGGCGATGTTACACCTTGGATCTCTTCAAGGCGCTCTTCCTCGACGCGAAGAGGTTGTTCTGACCCGTCTACGTATTGGACACACACATCTCACTCAAGGATACCTTTTAAAAGGTGAAGACCCACCACCCTGTGAGCAGTGTGGTGAGATTTTAACTGTTAAGCACATTTTAGTAGAATGTCCTCACACATGGACGAGAGGAATGATTTTACCCTAGAACCTAATTTAGGAGAAATTTTATCTGATGAATCTGAGAACATAACCACTGTTTTTGAATACCTGAAATCAACACAGCTGTACAATAAGATTTAAAAATAATATGCCTTATATAAGAGAATATGGGCACTGATAACTTTACTGTTGTTTGCCCTGAAACCCTAATAACTAACTAACTCCCTACTTGGCGGGATGGGCCGTCCGCCAGGTTGTGGCACGTAGGTACCCCTTGAGTCCCAAAGTGCAATCAGGGTTAGTCCTGAATATATCCCAATATATTTGCCAGGCCGTCGCATCATGAAATAGCACTCCTGTGCCTTTACGTATGAGTACACTGCCGACGTATTATCCATTCGGAGCAAGGCTGGCATGGCATGTTAGCTTCAGAGAAGAGCCACTTTAGTCCTAGTAAACCCGCCAGACCTTCTGCACATGAATTTCCGCCGCCCCGTCAAAACCCCTTTTGCCCATTCAGTTTGGAGCGTGGCGTTGACCGCCGCCACTGACTTTGGAGTAGCATCAGTGTAGAATGAATTTGGCTGCTTGGTCTCTCATTGGTCGCGGAGTTTTTAGGTTCAGCATTGTTTTGTTTTAAAAGTGTTAGCATTACATAACAATGCTTTGGCAGTTTATGTGGTACATAAAAAATAACAAAATCACTTAAACATAAAACTCTAAGTAAACTTTCCAAATCAAAGCTCTAAAGTAAACTTCAGAAAAATGTGACTCTAAGTAAACTAAATGAAACTTTAGAATCTTAAAGTAAACAAAAACACTTTAGAAACTCTAAAA